>JAMKCH010013797.1:0-37475 GCA_023653785.1 Ophioderma brevispina | reverse complement strand
GGTTCTCGATTTGACTGGTTAAATTGTAATTGTATGTGTGTTTGATCCGCAGATATTTTATAAGATCCGCTTTGGGTCTCGTATGGCGATAAATTGTTAATTTATGTAGTACTTTATGTTTAAGGTGAGGTCGCCGATCGGTATAAGATCGTGGGCTCGATTTGCCTTGTAAAATTGTAATTTTATGTGATTTTATGTGCGATCGTTATAAGTCCTTTTTCGGGTCTTGTTTTGTCAGGCTAGATTTATTCTACTGGTTACGTATGAATAGGTTATTTCTTTTTAGAAGGATGGTGAAGGCGGAAAAATGTTGAAATTTGTAATATCTGATGTTTATATTTATATGTCAGCCATTAGGAATTTAGAAGTGTGGAGGTTAGGAAGAACTGGCCTAGCCAGTTGTACGGTCGATGGCAATTGATAACTGCGTTTGGTGCTCTTCAGGAAATTCTTCCTAGCATCCAATGAGGTCTGGATACAGATATATATGGTAACCTTAAAGGGCTATAGGCTACATATTTGTTAGACCAGTTAAGTATTTATCAATTCAGGTTCATTTCTGCTGTATGCAATGATTTGTTTTGATAGCAAAATAATTGACCTTGTGGTCCGGCATGTGGACGATGCTCAGTTGCAATCGGGTGTGAATATGCCTAGTTCTTAGCTCTGTGGAAAATTGTGGGTTGTATAAGTAGAGTAAACTATGAGACCAAATTATGTTTTACCTTTTTTAGCATATCTCTTTATCGTTTAGTGTTTCATTATCATGGACGTTATCATAGTCCATCATCGAGAGTCGAATGGGTCTCATGGTATTTGCATGTTATTTCATTAGTTCTTTTGATATAGTGTTATCAATACGTCTCATCTCATAATAATTATAGTCTCTGGTTATTCGCGAAGGTTTTTTATCCTAATGGTCGTTAGTCCGAATTAGAATGAGGGAATTGGTCCGAAGGGGCCGTAGTCCTAAATTCGGACAACGACCCTTCGAACCATAATCTTCATTCTTTTTCGACAAACGACCTTCGAATTAAATATTCTTCGGACATTAACTGCCTTCGGGACAAAAACCCCTTTAAAATGCGTTTGCGACAACGCCCTATTCGGAGTAAAACTCTTTTCGGAGAAAAGACACATTACTTCCTTTTCGGATCATGCGCCCTTTCGGACAAAATGTCCCCTTCGGAAAATTGCCCTTCGGAGAAATGACCCTTCGGAACGACCCTTCGGGATAATACCACCTTCGGAATATAATACCCTCGGATCAAATGCTCCTTCGAACCAAAAACCTATCGGATCAATACACATGCGAATATAGTCCTGCACCCGGTCTTTTAATACTTCGCTGACACCTTTTGACTCCAATGGCCACCCATTCGCCTTATACGAAGCAACTTGCCACCCGGATTGAACAAATTCAAAATACCACTCGCTCCGCCGGACTGTTTGGAATAGTGTCTACAGACCATCGTATCGGTGGACTTCCCCTGTCGATGCATGTTTCGCTCTCCCGCACATTTCATTCAAATTCTCACTGGATGTCAATCACATTGCCAATCCCGGGATTTTTATGTTTTGCGGTTTTGTATGTGTCAAAAGGTCAAGGCATTCATTCATGCTATCATGACCGCGGTATTGGTCTACGTTGTATGTATACTTCAAACTTGATCTTTAAAGTTTTACAATTTGGAAGATGCGCAAATCCAACTCTGTCTTTGGAAATATAATGAAGCAAAAGGCTGATATTTTGCCTTATTCCTGCAGTTGACAGAGTTTTATCTTTTTTGAGTGGGGGACATAATTTTTGGGACGTTTGCTGTCCCACTAGGGACTGTGTGTGTGTGGGGATGGGTAGGGTGGTGGGGGTCTTTCGGGATTTTCGATGCGGGAGGAGGGGGAGGGTGAATCATTTGCCAAATAATTTCGATCTATAACACCTAACATAACATTTCAGTATCATAGGAGGTAATCCTTCAACGAAATACACTGGCCTACTGAAAGGGGAAGATCATTTCATAAAAAAACAAAGAAGAACAAAAAGCAAAACAAAAACAACAACAACAACAAAACGAAAAGAACACACGAAATCTGAAGTAAAGCTAACTTCGCGAATACGGCTAACACGGGATGGGGTAAGGACATGCAACCTAACGGCATTGAAAGGTGCAACGAGAGAGATTCTGGAGCAATTCATATTATTGTGTCATAATAGTGATATCATATATAGATTAAGACCCTAAGTAGATTTTTTACCTTGTCTTAGGTTACAGAATGCCTTGGAAGTGAAACAAAACGGCGATTTCATTGCTTAATTCCATATTCAAACATAAAATGAATTTAGTTATTTGCTCCTAATACGAAAATAGGAATTTCACAGCTTAATTTTTCAAATGGGGAAAATTTTTGAAGAACAGCTTATGTTGGTGAAGAAATCAGGAATTTTATATTTTTTAGGGACACCTGATTATGTGAAAATCTCTAGTTTGCAGTGTTAATCCACTAACCCCACGGATTTGCAAGTCAATAATTTATACCAAAGTTATCCGAATATTATAAAGAGGGTATCGAACTAAGGTTTATAACGGAGACAGAGACTGCACAAACACGTTCCAAAATTACCGTTTGGAACTACCCAGTGCCCAAATCGAGCAGTCGTGCCTCCCTCCCCGGGGGGCGCGATCATTTCTGCCACCACGACGTCTATACATGGATAAGCGGGCTCGCAGTTGAATAGTCAGCGAATGAAACAACAGGACTTCCCCAGCGGCCCTTTTGTAGAGGCAGAAACATTGAGAGGTCACAGATTCAATGCGAAGTCAATGAACTGTGAAATATTTCTTGTAATTGAAAGAAAAATCTTAATATTTTATTAAAAAAATTGTGTGGTAGTAGCATCAAATTATGCCACAGTCATAATACGCTAATTGGCGCGAATATAGACCTCTAAAGGCTGGGATTACTTTACTGATATAGCATATTGGAGGTGCAATTTGCGCAGTTATACAAATTTTATGATGAAGGTGAAACAATAAAATGTCTGCCAAAAAGAAATGATGTTATGTGAAAAAAAATGTGTATAATTATGGGTGAAATATTGATAAAGGCACAAAAAATGAACACTTCCATCCATCGACTCCTCTCCAACCTCCCCGCCCTTCCACCTCCAGGGAGAATAACCGCTAATCCATAACATCAATTACTTTTACCTCCACCATCCATACATCTCACTTCCATTCCACCCTGTAAAAGGAAAATGCCACATAAAAGGACACCTCCCCCTCCCATTCCCCTTCACTTCCCGTAAACTCCACTTCTTCCCTTTCCTTTCCCTCCCCTTCGCGCCTTACATGTGTGTTATTTTTATGCATTTAGTCATAATAATTATATGACCTATTCATAGGTAAGTTGGAATTTATTCGTTCATCCCTTCATTAATTCTTTCCTTCATGCATTCATTAATTCGGTTTATTTAATCCAAATATGCATTTATCTTATGTTATACATTGGCTCTGCTATGATTTATTCACCTGTAGTTATTTATTATTTTCAAATTTCTTCAGTTCTCCTTATTTCAGGTTATTGCCTGCGGTTGATGATTCTTTGCAGATTCTAGCACACGGGAGGTCCCACTTCAACTCCCGTGACTTCACTTTCCCCGGCTTCCACATTGCAATGGCCCCCTCCCACTCCACCTTAGTGAAAAAGAAACAAAGTCCCACTTACAAGAAAAAAAGACAATGGCGGCGGAGAAGCGAAAAGAAACCGACAACGACAACACCAACCACAAGAACATCCAAGGCTTACCATACCGCGACGCTTCAGAGCAGAAACCTCCCAATCAGATACAAATTACCATACCCAGTCCACGGCAATCCCAACCTCCTCTCCCTCCCCTTCCCTTCCCTCACCAAGACCCCCCCACCACCATTCCCTCCCAAACTACAGCATTTCTTTTGTTTATTATTTTTTATTGTATGTCATAATATAAAGGCAAGTTGGATTATTCGTCAGCCAATTCACTCTTTCATTTAATCATTCATTCCTTCATTATTCATCCATTCATTATTCATTCATTCATTCATTAATTTCCCATTCATTCATTCATTCATACATCTTAATTTCTATATTTATTATTACCAAATATGCAATTATCTTATGTTATAAACACGTCTGCTATTATTTGCTCATTTATTTATTATTATTTACATTTCCTCAGTTATTTCATTATTTTTAGCAAGAATTCTTTATTGTTCATTAATGGTTTGTTTTGAAATAAAAAATTCCTGTGTTGTGAAAAAAACCTCTTATTTTCCCTTTATTTTGAGCTAAATTTAAAATTTGACGTACAAGTGCCACTGAAAGAATGTCCAGCGACGACGGGTTCCTTGCCTTACAAAATGGAGGACACAAATTTTCATTCTCGATTCGCCGCCCGCTATGTATGTATAGAGGTCAGTGATCACGTGAAAACCGCGAGTGTGTACTCTAAAACACTTGTTTTGGAAGACGAGAGAGAGAGAGATCGATGTTGGCATAAGCGTGACTTTACTCTATACAAAAAAATCTAGGAAAACTAAATCTAAAAAAAAAGGTAGAAACATAAATTTAGGGGTGAAAAAAAGTAAGTCTAAATAGTACATGGAAAAAATCTATAAAAAAAAAACAAATAAATAGAAAAGGTTGTTATGATTTGATGGTACACCTACTTAGCTGACAGTTTTTCATTGACAACACCCTTTAGTTCATTTCTACTTACTAATACACTGCTATTACTACGACTACTACTACTACTACAGGCATCTGTACGTTCGCGGCCGATATTTCAAACCTTTTGATGCGAGAGCTAAAAACGTGATTTTGTGTACAGCCCCATAGAGAGTACTGTGTCAAATAATATTGGTCGACCAAAATGGGGCACATTTTCGCTCATAAACTCCAAACCCAAACATCCTTTGGTATAAGATTTCACAGGGTAAAAAAATATATCAAGTAGCCATTCTTCGATACAAATGGTGACCATTCTGGTTAAAATCGGGGGCTTCTGGTGACGAGGCTATTTAGCGATCGGGCCATGGACCTTTATACGTTTAAAAGGTGATCTTCAGCTCTAGTTGAGGTTATTTTTGATTTTTTATATACAAAATATCTTTTGGATTCTCTGGCCAGTCGATATAAAGGCCTGGTTGCAAGTGCGCTTCGCAATTCACAGATCATTGACCTTATGGCGATTTCGCCTGGGGTTATTTAGTTCATACGGTAGAACAATGCAACTCGCTAGGGGCAATCTGATTTAAGAGAAACCTTTATTACATCTTCACTTCGACGACGTCCAATCTCCAATCTCTCGCTGAACTTTATGACCCAACTACTAAAATGACGCAAGAGACGCCGGCTAGAGGGCAGCTGAGTCCATATTCTGCATGGACAGCTCATCGTCACACTATAATAAAATATATGGCGATTTCATAAAAAGGTGCATTTCCAGAAATTTTGTGTCTTTTGGTTAAACGTCTTTTCAACAATGCGTTTATGGTAAACAAAACGTAAATTTTGATAGGGGCGTTGAGCTGCATTTGGGCATATAGTTTGCCATGCTTTCCGCATTTTCTTTTCTATGAGAATTTGCCTCCCACCCCCCCCCCCCCCCCCCCCCCCCCCCCCCCCCCCCCCAAACATAGAAAAATAGGAGAAAATTGAGTCCGAAAACACACATCAAAATATTTAAAAAAAACATTTAAAAAATACTTAGCAGCTTGAATTCTTCCGGAATATCAATGTTTTCTTGTTGGAAAAGATGTGTAGAAATTAGTGATGATGTTTTTCTTGGATTCTCACGTATTTTTATATTTTTGAAATACCAACATAATGTTCCGGGAAAACCTGTTTATTACGTTATCCTTCACCAAATCAGTTTTCTGAATTTGGTAAAAACTTCTACTACTCAATATTGTTTGTGCATCTCATTCAAGCTCACATAATGCGGCAGTTTGGAAAAAATGTTTTCTTCAGCTCCACACATGACTATACAAAGGTTATGAAATGTTGAACTTTGTAAAAAATGCGACTTTTAAGGAAGTGTATTTACGTTATCCACATTTCTCCGCAACCCAAAAGCTATTTAAATATTGATCAAGAGAGGCATAGATACTTATTTTTCCGACCACAAAAATTATATAAACTTTCAATCAGATACACTTAGTCAATGGGGGAGTGAAAAATGTAAAATGTTTACTACGTGATTGTGTATTACGTTATCGTTTTTAACGTTGAATATGCGTTTTAGGTAACATTATCAACTATAATTTGGGCATAGAATGACTATTGGTGTAATTAAATGTAACTTTAAATAAATTAGTAAAAAGGTATCTTAATATTTTTGTTTATTTATAAAGTCTAATTTTTCAATGCAGAATTCAATACCAAGGATAACGTAATAAACTAACAAATTGGAGCATATTTCTTGAGTTCAATAAGCTACTCAAACTTTAACTTCGTAAAATGAAATTGTACCCAACAACCTCTCTGATAATGTCATCAGTTGTCAATATTTTGTTGATTTAAATTGTGATAACGTAATAACCCTGTTCCTTTGCTGTACAAAATGTTTGTGTGCATACTGTGCAGAACTAAGAAGTGTTGTTGGCAATATTCTTTTTTCCCGTACTAGGTATTGAATACTTAAGAAGTAGGGGGGTAACAAAGATCAATCCCCATTTGAATGCACTGGACGTTGACCTTCTGTGCCCCCTACATTCGGAAACAACTAAGCATTTAAGGACATCAAAAATTATTCCTTATTTAATCCTATAAACTCCACAATAGATTTGCAAAACCATTTTTTTAATCCAGATCTGAGTAACTTTAAAATTGAGACCCCTGTAAAAACTGAAATTGACCCTTATTTTGATTTTTGCTGTTTTTTAGCCTATAACTCTGAACTTTAGCTGTACATATTACACCTATAACTCTTTCTGAATCCTTATGTTAGACACATAACATGTGGTGGTGAATTTTCAACATGATTTGATCAATTTACAATTTGACACCTGTACAAGATTTTGTTTTGGCCCCCACTACTCCACTCCTTAAGGCACCACTTGCGGCACTTAAGATCACGTTTCAGGGGTTCCGGTCAGTCTGTCACCATAATTAATCCCAAACCTTTTTACTTGCGATGTGTGACCAATGTGTGCTAGCTCGCCAGGCTAACTCAAAGATTTCTTACCTTGATTTGGCTACAGGAATTTCTTAAAATGAAACCATTTAAGGTGATTTTTAATATGCTTATAGTTTCATATCAAACATAGGCTGAATTTTCCTTTAGTTCCAATAGGGAAATTAGAAATGTCACACATTTTGTACGCAAGACTACTTCTCAGCTAATTCCTTCATATGGGGATCTTTTTGACAGAAACTTTACATCAGTGCACAATTCATGATTTTGCATATTTTGAGGGACACCTGTTTAGTGAAATTCTCTCATTGCGCGTTTATTGTTACAGCGACTGATCATGAAATCGTTATGGCATTTCGCTGTCGTGTGAAACATGAAATTCGCCATGATTTACAACAGACAACAGGCCATAGGGGTGACGACCTAATATGGTCGCGATTATTTGCATGTGTAGCAAGCTGACATTGACTGACCTTACTGAAAAATACCCTTAACCGGAAAATGTCCACTTTAACCAAAGGATAGAAGTATGTTAACTAATCTTCACTCGAAAATGTTCATAATAGACTAAAGGATGTAAGGGTTTTCTTTTTCGTCTTCCGGTTATTTCACGCCATAAGATTAGACATTAAGTTTCTCAACCGGTGAACTGAAGGTTCCCTTTTGCTGATTTTAACAATGGGCCAGATTAAAACTTTTTAATTGTTGTCATATTCTCGAGTGCTTCTGATTAAATATTGAGTTCTTTAATATTACAATTAAGTCTTGAATACATGTTTAATAAGGCCTAACATAATAATAACTCGATCATATTTGGACGCCTAAATTTGTCGAAGGAAAGTTGAAAAGGTCCAAGGCATTTGCGGTTGCCCCAAATACAGTGGCTACAAAAGATTGAAATATTGGATTTTAAATTTGCAAAGGTTCAAAGGAAACAAGCAGATATCTGCAATGGCCACAACCTTTCAGCAAACTTAGGGCAACCCTCTTTCTTTCCTGCGATTTCACTCATTTTTTCTGCAAACTCTAGTTTTTAAAACTGAAAATAGGGTGTGATTCTGAACGAGTACGCCATGGAAAGAAAAGAGTACATAACCATGGAGGCTAAAATGTATCAAAACCCTGATTTTGGAGTTCTGTGTAATCAATGTTGTCTATTCTAACTCAAAATCCCATGAATTAGATTAAATTTTAAAAGCATGTGCGAAAGGGTAACAACATAATGGCCGGTGTTCGCAGGGCGCATGGAAATTATTTTTTTTCATCACCCCTCTTCCCGACCGAGTCAATATTTTCCAATTTTTCTTCATGTAGTAATGTCTGGGCAGAGCCATTACGTGTACCAGATTTCATTGCAAATTTCTACGAGGAACATGGGTAAGGTCGGATTTATTTGGCATCAATCGGAAAATTAGCACTCTTATAATGCCCAGTAAACATGTATAAGATTTCTATGGTGTTAAAAGCCTTATGATACGGTCATTTTTCGGTCATGACTGTGCGAAAACGGTTACTGCAAAAGACCACAACCCTAAAACGACTTGTTTTACGTTAAACTAACTACTCATCACTAATTCGATCAACTTGACAAATCAGGTCTTGGGAAGAAATTTGAGCCAAAAAAGTAGGTGCGATATGAACCAGATCCTGTCAATGCGTCGGGTATACGCACTGTAGAGACAGTGGGTATAATACGGTTGCGTTGTGTTGCATAAGCGCCATAGTCTCGTGTGCGTTTTTATAATATACTCGTGCGCGACCTCGTGGTTGAGTCAATAGGCGAGGTAGGACCCCATATACCATAAGATGAGAGACTAAATTTGAATAAATAAACGTTTTTTAGCAGTCCTAGGGATTTTGTGAAATGGCGCGAAAACCGAATTTTCAAAGTGATTTTTCTCCAAATTCTCAAAATGCTTTAAATGATGTCGTCTTGCGTGGGTAAAAATTGAATGAATTCATCAAGTGGTTTGGGAAGAATCAATCAGGCATATTAATCCGAATTTAGGGATTTTTCCATAAAGCTCCACAGGAGCCTGACAACCTCCAAAATCCCAATCTAGTATCGAACATCAGGCCGTCCTTCCCCTGACGACCGGCACACACCTTGTTGTATGAGGGGGTGGGTCCCACTGCCACCAACGGCCGGGAGTGCGAGATAAGCTTGTGCGGGAAGACCCTAAAGCAAGTAAGTGTTAATTTTCCAAGCGGTCGATGCATTTTTTTCCAGCGATTAACAACAGATTATATATGTCCTTAAATTCCCACAAAAAGAAAGTCCACGTGCAAACTGAAAACTGAATGATCTAATCCCGGATTAATGAGATGCCAAAAATATAGATAGTTAAATGAATATCTGGTGTCACATTGTGGTTGGTTGAACTTTGAAGCGGCAAAACACGCCAGAGAGTCACGGCTCTCTTTCCTTTTGTTCGATTGAGCAATAGTATTGCAGGTAGTGAAATATGCCAAAAATATAGATAGTTAAAACTAAATATTTGCAACGAGCCATTGTGGTTTGTGAACCTTTGAAGCGGGCAAAACAGCCAGAAAGTCACGGTAACACTTTCCTTTTTGTCCGATTGGCAATAGTTATGCATATCTCTAAGACTCTTGAGGAATTATTTTATGAGAGTACCTGTGAAAGTCAAATGTTACGGGCATTCGTTATGAACATGTTGTTGTTGTTGTTGTAAGTTGCGTAGACAATGTAGTCTTTTATGTCAACCCAGAAAGACATACTTGTTAAAAATATAGACATGGTTTTGCAATTTGAATCATACTCCTATGTGAGGAAATCATAACAACTCAGGTAAACACAACTACCCCACGACCAACCACCACCACTCATTCATATGTGAGTCATGTGGACGATAATGAACTATTTTTTTCAACCTTCCACTCTCCCGTTCATTTTTGACATAATATAAATAGAACAGTAATAATAAACTAATAATAATAAAAACTTAATTTTTTTAATTTTTTTAATTTTTTTAATTTTTTTATTATTATTAATTTCCATAAAAACTATATTTTTGTCATGTTCTATTTTGTTCATATACAATTTGTTATCCGTATTGCATTGTACTTTCGATTTAATTTGCCCGCATCCTCATGTCATAGGCCTGTTCATATACTTTTCAGGGTTGCTATATTACCAATCGAAAAAGCCGTGGTAGACTTAGCAATGTGTCTGCAATATTGAAGGTGATTTCTATAAGAAGTGACAGCTGTCCTATTTAACAATAATTTAAGACTTACACCACTTCCCGATTTTGTACCCCGTGGTTTTCGTACACAGTGCATTTGGTGATCTATTGGAATAATTGTGTCAGGCGCTTACTATGCTATTTTAGAGTCCCTTGTGACATAATGAATGAAATGTCTCACCCTATACTTGGATCCCTGGTTTTCCTTCCTACGGAAATCATTTTTGTGGGATAGGATTTCGTGTAAAAAATGATTTTCGGTTTGAAACTTCAGGATCCATATTTAAGATCACTGACCCTCTACACATGGATAGCGTGCTGCCGCCCAGTAATGAAATGGTCGCCGAGTGAAACCACAGTAAGGTGGTTTTTGACCCATACATAAGGCAAATTTAATGCAATTATTGTCTTCTAATGAGCTTTTTATTTTGCATAACAAGAAAACAAAGCTCAAGTAACAAAATAATGTCATATACACTATGTCCTTGTTGAACTTTGCCACATTTTTGGGGGTACCACAAGGTCAATATACTTGGACGATGTATGGACCATTGTGACCTCTGACCTTGTGTCCAAGTCACTAAAGGTCAATTGAAAAAAATGCCACATCGATGTCTTATACACCCCCAGTAGTATACTTTTTAAGTGGTTGCCAACAATTAACCTGAACTTCAACAAATTTTACATAGGCCCCTTCACTAACTTAGCAATTACTGAGCATCACACCCATATATTGCATACAGAGCCAAAGCTAAGGGACATTACGATATTTGGATTGCCATATTTTCTATTTTGGTTTTAGTGTGCGGCCAGAACGGGAGTGAAGACCGGGAGCTAAAGGGGAGGAAGCGGGAAGGGAAAGAAAATAGGATATTGAGAACGAAGTATATTATTTTTTGTTGACAGCTAAATCCTTAGTTACCTTGTTGACCCCTACTTTGTTATACAAAGCATTTGAGACATCAAAACTATCCTATTGCAATTCACCAGTTTTTGAATCCGAATCGGGTACAAACTGAAATTATATTGACCTGCCCTCGTGTGAATGAAATTAACTTAAATATATTTTCATTCACAAAATTGAAATTGAAATATCATGACGGAGACGGACACTTTTCACTTTTTCACAGAAAGTACCATTTTCACCAAAATGATTGATTTTTCCATTGATTACCATTTAGGTGAGTAGTGGAACTCCCAAAAGTGGGCTTATTTTGGAGTTTAATAGTCCCACCCTACTTACACCTACATCATACATCAGTGGAAAGCTTAGTATGTCTACTTCAGATTAGTCATGATGTGAAATTGCCAAGTGGCCGAGTGGTTTTTGTGGTCATTTTACGCCAAAACATAACATTTGGGCAAAAACATGATTTTTGAGATATTGGTATTTTTTGACATCTATATTACATGCCCATCTATGAAATAGGTTTCCACATTCTTGCATCCCAGAAGCCCACAATAAGCTTCTCAAGTTTGTAACATATACAGTAAGTATAGAGGCGAAATTGGGGTTGAATATATGCGTTATTTTCTCTTTCTCAAATTCATGTTTTAAAACCTGAAATCATTAAACTTTTAGTATCAAAACATGCATATTTTATTCTTATTTCTCCAAATTGAACTGAAAATATATTAAGATATCATTGGCAATTCAGATTAGGTATGATGTTGACGCCAATGTGGGCCAAGGTTATTGTGGGGTCATTTTCGCCAAAAACATACATTTTGGGGCAAAAAATGATTTTTGAGATATTGGAATTTTGACATCTATATTACATTGCCCCATCTATGGAAATAGGTTTCAAACATATATCCCAGAAGCTCACAATAAGTTTCTAAAGTTTTGTATAATATACAGTAAGTATATGCTATATGGTTGAAAAGATACGTTTTTCTTAAAGTCTGTTTCTAAACCTGAAATAGTTGAAACTTTTTTAGTTAGCTCAAACGTTTGTGTTTTATGCTCTAAATGTAGATCTTAAAATACTTGATCTACAATTGGGCATTCAGATTAGGGTATGAGGTGGAACTGCATATGACTAAAGGTGTTTTGTGGGTCCTTTTAGTCAAAACATACATTTTTTGGTAAAAAATGATTTTTGAGATATGATATTTTTGACATCTATATAACATGTCCCATCTATTTAAGTAGGTTTTAGAACTATTTTGTGTCCCAGAAGCTCCCAATAAACTTCTAAAGTTTACAAAATTATACAGTAAGTATATGCGTAATTGATAAAATATCCGTTTTTGTGCTCCTCAATTGAGGTTCTTAAAATCTGAATAATAGTTAAAAGTTAGCTACACTCAAAACATCATGTTGTAATCTCTAATTTAGCTGAAAAATTACTTGAAACACAACCAGGCATTCATTTAGGTATTATGGTACATGTGAATTGGCCAATTTAGTCAAAACATGCGTTTCTGGGCAACAATATGATTTTGAGATAATGTTATCTATGTAAGTAGATTTTAGAACTAATCATACCTCAGCAGCTAAAAAAGGCCCCTGTCCAATGGGAAAGTGGTAAATCGCAATCAATCTATGAAATCTAAAGGAACATGTTATTTGAAGAAATTAACCTTGATTCTTTGAAATTTTATGCGATTTTTGAGATGATTCTTGTGAAATTCATTCAATTCTCCAAATTCCTCCATATTTTTTATAATTTCTCAAGATTTCTCAAGACTTACTCAAACCCTATGTGATTTTAAGAAATCCTGTCATTTTACAAATCCTTATGCTATTGGATTAGTTTCTTGCGATTTTATGGAAACTGTGTCATGGAACAGATTTGTGTGCGATTTAACAAATTTATGGCGATTTAACAGAAACCTAGTGTGATTTAATAGAATCTTGTGCGATTTACCATAATTCTGTTCCATTTAAGAAAATCATTGGCGAGGTTTAGTGAGTTTTGAATTTTGTGATTTAACAGAATCATGTGTGATTTATAGACTAAACTGTGTGATTTACGTTATCTTATAAAATCTTGTGCGCTTTTGTATGCTTTTGCAAATAATGGCACAATAACTTTTTACAATTTTCGTCCATTTTTGGCCATTATTCCCACTTTACTCCCAGGACTAGACAAACACTTGGATGAAAGCCACAACATACATACTTTTATTATGAATAATCTGTATGGCTGTAACAAGTATATCATATTTGTACAACTTGAATCAAAATCTGTGTAAAATCGTGACGTATGAAAACTTCCATTACTTTTATATTCATCTGACGGTTTTGTAAATAGATTTTAGTTTGAACTCCTGGACCCTGAAAATATTTTATTGACACCACAATCAATCTTCATGAGGCTATATAAATAGAAATGTAAGGTTTTTTCAGCCATCTTGGAAAATTTCGGTCGCACATGCAATATTCTATAGTTTTTGGGGAATAGTTTTTATTGAACTCCTTACCTAGAAAACATTTCTTTTAAATTAAAAACCAGAAGTGTCTCTTAGGTGTTTTGGGGCTTTACGATGTTCCGTTTTGGAAAATGGTGTCTAACAAATTGGCCACACTTTTACTTTTGTCATCAAACCTGATTTCATGAACTCCATAGCACTACGGTCAATTTTAGCTATGAGACAACTTTATTATTCCGGCCCGGTACCAGCTCCTAAACTGGGTGGTGCTGCAGCACTAATGCTGATTTGGCTTCCATAAGGGGGGCGTAAACGCGAAACTATACCTTTCTAGTCAGTGTGGGCAAGGACCTGAAGATTTATCCCTCAGTTGACAGGCAAAGATTAATTTGTTCCCCCGAATCAGTGGCGTATCCAGATTTTGGAAACCATAATGTAGAGGTTGGGAAACGTTTAATGTACTTGCTTCTTCGCTCGCGGCTGACTCATTCTTAAAACGGAGTCGCAAATGAGACGGTGGCAGCCTCAAAACACCGGCTTCTCCTCCTGGCTCTTCCTCTTCTCTTTACTCTTCCTCCCTTTCTTTCCCCCCCCCCTTTTTTCCTCCCTTGCCTCAAAATTTCTCCCCATTTTTTCCAAAGGTGCCCTGAGTCGCCCACTTCGAGATCGTCCCCCCCGAGTACGCCAAGGTGCGTTCCGTGCTTTACTTCATAAAAGACGAAAATGCCACCGAGTTTTTCCAATAACGTCCACAGTTCTTTGCTAGTACCGGTCATATTTTAATGACGTACTTAACCCTGCTCTTCTCGGCCTAAATCGTCCGATATAGTTAAACCCGATGCGCGTTCACACTGCAAATTTATATCCGACACGAAATAAACCGACATTTAGGTCACGTAATAAGTGCTTATGTCCCGACCGCATGTGGAGACATTACAATAGGGTACAATAGGCGTGAGGGGGATTAGCGGATTTTTAAAAAATCCCTCGACTTAGTAATGGCCGTAATAAACTACACGTTTGAACTCAGCTAATTATTTGAGTTGGTGATGACAATCATTTGTGGTATCATTGATTTTTCAGAGAGTAATAGAAAAATTCAGGTGACTGGTGTGAATCTTCATGACACTGACTGAAAATCAAAAGTTTCACTATGATGTCACTGGTTGTGTAATTTTTTCTGGCCATGTTTATTGGAATGGAATGTCCCATAAGATTTGGAGTAGGTTTATCATCTCATTTCCTGGGACCTTAGATTTTTACCTACTAACAAATTGGCAATATATTCCTAATATATTGGGGGGGCCCCCATCTTGAACTTTAACCCTCGCTTACGCAAGTCTTTTTTGGGTAACACGGTTTACCCGGGGTTTACCCCCCCTCGAGCATCGTTATAAGGCCCAATCTTATTATTTTGAACCATTAAAAGCTATGGTCCTTCTCTTTCCATTGATCCCAACAAAAGTACCAACATACCTGGTATGGCGTCACAAATCCGTTTGCGATAAAAAGGAGGAACATCGGATTATATGCTGGTTTTCGCCTCTAAATGATGGCACCATGACTACTTTTGCATAAATATAGAGCTTTAGAGCATCTGTGTATAATACTTTCAAAATGTACGATAAAATATTCTTGGGTGGCACCCCCCTCCCCCGTACCCTTCGACTTTGGAGCGGCATAACCCCAGTCCCGGTGAAGGTGCTAACTTCATATTTTTCGGTAAAAGGACCGGAAAGGATGAAAAAAAAAAAATGATTACCTGTAAGGCTTTTTACGCAAGGCGTTTTGGCACGCACCTGAGCAAAAATCACCCCTTGGTAAGACGAGGGTTTAAAGCATGTTGCCAAAATCAGAATCCCTCCAGATATTAGTTTTGCAATGATGCTATAACTAGTTTTAAAACAAATTAAAAGGCATCCAACTCTATTTGCCACAACTGACAAATTTTTGCATAGTTAAGTAAACAAAAATACCATATTAATATCACACACATCACCACCCCAAACCCACAACACACCCACGCACACATACCCCCCTCCTACCACCCACCCACCTACCCACCAACCCCCGCACCCCATCCCCACCCCCAAACACGCACACACCCACACCACAACACACCCACACACAGACGCACCACACCGCACCCCCACACACACACACACACACACACACACCACACACACTTTGGATATTTCTACATGCAAGCTTTCGAAAACGCATCGATTGCTTGTGAAAACCGTTTTACAAATGTGTGTTTATTCAATAGGGGGCTACTTTTGGATAGGAGAGTTATGTCACTTTTATTTTAATATATCATTAAAGTGTACTAAATCAACCAGACTTAACCCATAACTCAATTTGAGACCAAAACAGATTCGAGAGTAATGTCGTGCCCACGTCCCTTAAAACTGCTTCAAAAATACACATCTTAAAAATCACTGACTGACCCTTGCCTTGCGCCAGGAGAAATGCTCCTAGATCTACAGAAAATAACCCGCTTTTTAAATGTGCCAATTCTTTGAATTTTAATATGCTAAAGTAGGGTAATTTTTTTACTGAATTACTCACAACCCTTTGGAAAACGTACAACCGTAATGGATTCTGTAGCAATACTGTTCAATGCTCCAGATGAGGCCAATTACGAACAATTTGAGTGTGACGCGGGATGTTGATTTAGTCTTGTTGATTGACGTGGTTAAACCACTGCTTCCTGAAGAGTCTGGTCTTGTTTTTGGCAGTTTAAGGGTAGGGCAATTTATTCTATCGCGATATTGTGTGTTGGCCAAATGATGTTTATAAAAGTCCCTTGTTTTTGCATGCAATGAGTTGATATGAGTAACAATGAATGTGCCTTAATTAAGGACGTTGGAGCGACAGGATGATTGTGTCGTCCGGCAGGAGCTGGCGTCCCCCCTTGGCGTTTTGAGGATGGTTAAAAGCGATTTCGCTTTTCTCCGTTCCTTTATTGATGTCCGTTGAAGCATTCCAATTTTAGTATGATTTTTTTTTTTTGTATGGATCCCCACACGGAGGAAGCGTACTCAACGCGAGGGCGTACTCTCGACATGTCGTCGGGCAGGTCACATACTGATTCGTACTTACAAAATACGCATTTCGATAAAAACGGCTTTGAAGACTTTGCGATTTTAATTGCGGCCTATTAATGTAATGGGCTTCTGCGCATGATATGCTTTTCGGACAAATAGTCGTTGGTATGCGGAAAATTTAACGGGTCAAAAACGTAATTAATTAGTAATTGATATTTTACTATTTAAGACACTTGAGGTGTGAAATTTGATGAATTTATAAAGTAGTACAAAACACAAAGTCAAACACTGGACAAAGTATTGCAACATGCAGAAAGCAATTTATATTAAAAAAAAAAAAAAAAAAAAAAAAAAAAAAAAAAAAAAAAAAAAAAAAAAAAAAAATATTGTTATAATTTGATTTAAAAAGGGATATTGCCCAGAGTCAAGTAGTGCAAAAAAAGTTTAATTTGATTGTAATGATAAACTATGGTGGGTTAAAGGAGCTGGCTAATGAAAACATGCGATTGCACTCCAGATGGGATACAGGCCAGGAACGTCAAACAGGCGGCAAATAGTCGTTAAAATTGACTTTACGGGTTTGTCACGGTTCTATTGTAAATGTTTAGTCGAAAATCGCGTGGTTGTAGGGACCGGAAATTGAGATAATGCAATAAAAGATGGGAGCACGTTCATCACCGTAGGACTCTGCAAGACAGAGAGCACGTGATAACTAAAAAACAACAGGAAAGATTCATCAGGATGTCATAATCAAGTAATAGAGTGTTCTCACAACAAATCAGGAAAACAACTTGTAGTACTCACTCAGATATTTCGACTATCCTATCAGGATCTTTCTTGTGTCCCTGTATGAATGGGGGAAGGAATTAGAAGTGGGCCAAAACCTTTTCGGCTTGGTGTTTGCGGAATTTGGTTAGTGCCGTTTGGTTGAGGAATGTCGTAGATCTGATCAAGCTTGTACGCCCCCTCGTCTTTGTTCATGGTGTGCTTCCCTCGCCTACGGTCCATATGCTTCTTCAGCGCCGTGGGTGGTTTTGTTCCTGGTCAATGATCTTGGCCTCATTCCACCCTATGACATGATTGTTGGTGGCTACATGTTCAGTAATGGCTGACTTAAATGGGGCCGTTGTGGACGATTTTCTTTGGGCCCTGGTGTAAGCATTGGCGCTGAATTTTTCAGTTTCTTTTGAAAAAAATTACCGGCATTAGATCATAAAAAAAAAATCCGAGTTAAATCCATTAAATAATCGGGCTTTACAGCCATTTCTTTGGTGTCTGTTGTCTGTATTCCGTCGGAGTGCACTCGGCAAAATTTATCTTTGCACTTCCTTAAGTGCCATATTTTATGGAGCATTGACAAGCAAATCAAACGTTGTTTCACCCTCTTGGATTCTGGGAAATAACATCTGTATGAAAAAACACAACTTTGGAATGAATACGTATTGTGTGGTCAAGAATCCGTGGTAGAATTTAGAAATCAGCTGGTGATTATGAAATTTCGTTTTCTGCATGTTGCAATACTTTTGGCCAGTTTATGTATATGTCCAAATTCTACAAAAATGTCTAATACGTCACTATGTGACGCGCCGACGATGTAGGCGGTTGCTTGATCTGCTTGTCGGAGTATAGATGTCTTGCAAATTGCCACTGCATCTTCCCTTTGACAAGAGTAATAATCTCATACTGGAGTTGATAATGTTCAAATATAATCTCGTAAGATACACGCAAAATGTATAGGTTGTGTTGCAGGTTCATTATGTAGACGAGGAATAGCAAAGGACCCAGCACAGTACCTGGGGAACCGCAAGAACCAATATCTTTTCAAGGCCGTGTGTCACTCCCGACAACGGCCCTTTTTACGGTGCATGAGGAATTCGCATCCAAGTCAAGGTCCGGCTGCGAAACCACCCATAAATGAAATTTGAGTTAAAAAGACGGTTGTTGGGCCTGTGTTTAAAGGCTTTCGTAAATTCATTACAATTAATCGGTTTAGTGTGACTGGAAGAAGATCGTGAACAGGGCAAATAAAATGAGATACCAGGAATGGTGAGAACGAAGGCAGTGTTGCTGGTCAGCGAGAATTGAATAGAATCAGGGTACATTTGGGATCATTGTAGATGTGTTCTACCAATTTCACAGCAGATTCACGATAAGTTAGCTATGTTATCACTTGGGAAATGGGGGGCATATTGGCCACAAGCCAGGAAAAAAGTCAACTCACACAATTCCACGAATTTCTTCCAAAATGAGGCGTAAGGCCGGGGCTTTTTTCTTATGATATGAGTAGGAGTGGGCAAATAACACTTTTTTTTACATAAATCCCTATTTAAACGAGTGGATTATATGGCCATGTTGGCTGCCAAAACCATTCTGGCAAGCATTTTGATGTCAAGGGAATTTTGATATGGTTCCATGGAATTTTAATTTGCATGTTAAGGCAGGGGGAATTTTGACAATTTTAAACATACTTCAAAAAGACAATATTCTTCTCAAACTGTTTTGTCAGAACAAGCACACAAATTGCTTTTGTATAATTATTCATTAAACTTGGCAAAGGAAAAAAGGAATTTCGGGAGGTAGGGTTTTCAATTTAAAAAAATGGTATTGTGGGGTGTAAAGAAGTAAATAGAATAGAATTTCAGTCAGTAGACTATTCAATTTCAATGTGCGACACATGAATCTGATCATTTGATTTGTATTCTTCCACTGTGATACATTGTAAGTTGCATCAAACTATTTATTCATGGTAATCTTTATTACCGTATTAAACGGTTTTTGCGTGGAATAACGCTATTTCGCTGAGTGGTGTAAATGTTATACCACGCATGTTAACCACTTATTTAGTAGGCATATAGGTTGGGGTATTTGTATTTCCATTCGTTAAGGTTTATTATCATATCTTAATTCGTGTTGTCTGTCAGTGAGTCAGGAATGAGAATCAAAATGGTACATTTGGGGCAATGTAGAAGTGGTCTACATTTCACGCAGAGTCCGATAAGTTAGTGATGTTCGATCACCTTTTTTGGGAAATGGGAGAGGGTTAATCTGGCACAAAGCCGAGGAAAAAGGCAAAGCTCACACATCCAAGAATTTGTTCCAGGAAATTGAGGAGTAAGACGGGGTGTTTTCTTATGTATATGAGTAGGATTTGGGACACATAAAACTTTTTTTTACAAAATCTCTATTTAAACGAGGGTTCTATGGAAATTTTGGCTGCCCAAACCATTCTTGCAAGCAATTTTTAGTGGCAAAGAATTTTGATATGGTTCCTGGAATTTAAATTTGGCATGTTAAGTCAACGGGGGAATTTGACCAATTTTTAAACATAACTTCAAAAAAGCAATATTCTTCCAACCTGTTTTGTCAGAAAAATCACACACTTCTGCTTTTGTATAATCTTCTAGAAATATTGGCAAAGGAAAAAAGAATTTCGGAGGTTAGTGGTTTCAATTACTTAAAAAAAAATAGTATTGTGGGGTGCAGAGCAGTAAATAGAATAGCCTTTCAGTCAGTAGACTTATAATTCAAGGTGGCGACACATTAACTGATCATTGATTTGTCTTTCCAATGTGAGAGTGTGCTAACATGTATAGTTGAATCAATACTATTTATTCAGGTAATCTTTTTATTACAGTTATAACAGGTTTGAAGTGGTATGTACACCTATTTCGATTGAGCTGGTGTTGTAATGTATACACGCATGTTCACACACTTATTTAGTAGGCCTATATAGGTTGCGGGTATTATACCATTCCATTCGTTAAGGTTTCTATCTTTTACCTTTTTTAATGTTTTTCGGTTATATGATGTATTTTTATTCAGAGTTTCCGTAATTTTCATCATATAGGCCTAACATGTTAAAATTGTTATTCCATAGGTTTGTGTTTTGAAATCTGTGTTTTTTTGTTGTCTTTGTTCCCTAGTTCATGATGAAGGCATTTTTAATTGCCGAAAGCTCCTCTTATAATTGTTTGCACCAATTATTGCTATATTTTTATGTATATTATATATATATACAAGTACAGACAAGTGCTGGAAATGGCCTCGTCGTGCACACCATGGCATATGATACATACATGTCTACTGGTTAAGACACGATGTGAGTCATCATCCGTTGAAGACGGTACCCAGTGAGTGATCGTAAGTGAGGGTTAGCCGTGAAAATCAGAGTAACGGTACCTTTCCAGAGGTCTATACTTGTAATTTATTTTACGCTCTCCTGTAATGGATGAGCACTCTCAATGCCAAAGAAGGTTCACTTTAAATAATACGGGTTTACTATGATGTTATATTCCGCCGCCCACTACTCGTAGTGGTAGAGCACTCTCGGACTATGTGGAAAAGTACAGACAAGGGCTGGAAATGCCTCAGTCGTGATACCATGGCATGTATATACTACATGTCACTGGTTTAAGAGACACGGCTGTGAGTCAATCATCCGTCTGAAGATCGGACCCAGTGATCGTAAGGGAGGGGATACCGTGAAACTCAGTAACGTTTGCCTTTCAGAGGTTCTTAGACTTGTATTTATTTTAAGCCTATCCTGTAATGGGATGGCAACTCTCAATTCAAAGATAGTACCTGAAATAATAATGTTTACTATATGGTATATCATTATATATATAAATATATAATTGTTTGATGTATTTTTGATGGAAAGAAACTTTTGAATGAATTGATTGTGTGGTTTTTCACAAACTAGGTTGAGAAGAGAAGAACATTGCCTTTTGAAATTTGTCTAATATTGCCATATTCCGTCAACTTTACCATGCAAAATTTAAAATCCCCCAAATTGACCCTATCAAAATATTCATATGACATAAAAATAATTGTCAGATTCATTTTCGCAGCAAAAATGGCCATAAAATCCTATTCGCTTTGAAAAAAGTAATAATATGCCCACCCTAAATAAGATGATTGCTAAGTTTCTTTGGTTAATTCGGGTTGTTTGAGCAATATTGGCTCTAAAAGCCCAACAGGTAAGGGACATTTCAAAACACACAAGGAAAAGATTAACACATTTTTTCCCCGTTGATGTGAATATTATTACATTGATTCAAAGTTAAAATTTATTTAAGGTTCTCGCCATGGTGGGTGGTCTGCTCTTGTGAGTTTTTTGGCTTGGGGCACCACTTGCCCACCCCAAAGAATCCGAAGATATACAAAACAATATCTAAAGAAAAATATCGTTGCAATTTCTTTCCTTTAGGAATGTCAAGGATTAGCTTTCCTGATTTGATTTGTCTCTGATAATTTGCGTCCGCCTAAAAGGGCCAAGTTGCCTGAAGAGCGGCATCATTTAAGAGTTACCTGAAATTTCACAAGCTAAGGCAACCCTTTGCCTTCCCTCTGCAACACAACCTATTTAATACAAAGTGTTACCACATTTTTAAAGAGAAATTGTCTGATTGATTGTTATCAGCAACAAGAAAAAAAAAACTGGGGACGGACTCTGTATTTCCTTCAATGTTCAAAATAATCTCGTAGAGAAGCAAATGTATATTTTGTGTTGCATGGTCATTAGTAGCAGAGCGATATAAGCCAAGCCCCAGACCCCACAGTACTGGGGAACGCCAGAACAATATCTTATTCAAGCTGTCTGTGTGCCTCAATCCGCGAAAACGGACTTTGTTACGGTAGCATGAAGGAATTCGCTATCCAAGTCCAACGAGTCCGGCATGCCGCAACACCAGAATAAGAATATGAGGAGTAGTTAACAAGACGCGTATGTGTGTTGCCCGTACTGTGTTAAAGGCTTTCGTAATTTCATTACAATTAAATCGGCGTTAGGTGACTGGAGGGAGATCAGTTGCCACGCGCTCAAAATAAACATTGAGATACCCATGAAATGGTGAGAACGAAGGCCGTGTTCGCTCGTCATCGTGAGATTGAATGCAGAATCATGTACATTGGGGAAATGTAGATGTGTTCTACAATTTACAGAGATTCCGATAAGTTAGCATTTGTTCGATCACCTTTTTGGCAAATGGGGGCTAATATTGGCACTAAATGCCAGGAAAAGGCAACTCCCACAATTCAAAGAATTTTTCCAAAATGAAGGCGCTAAGGGCCGGGGCTTTTTCTCTTATTGATTTATGAGTAGGAGGCAGTATGGGATGGGGGGCGGGAGCAATACACTCTTTTTTGACAATCTATATTTAAACGAGTGGATCTCATTCTATGCACCATTTTGGCCTGCCCCAAAACCATCTTGCAAGCATTTTATGTCAGAATGAATTTTGATATAGGTCCATGCGAATTTCAAATTTTAGATGTTATGTTAATGTCACGGTCGGAATTTTGACAATTTTCAAACATCAACTTCAAAAAGCAATATTCTCTCACCTGTTTTGTCAGAAGAAAATCACAAACATAGGCGTTTGTTATATATTCTATAATATTGGCAAAGGAAAAAGAATTTCGGGAGCATGGTAGGTTTCAATTTAAAAAAATGGTATGTGGGTGCAAGAGCAGTAAAATCGAATAGCATTTCGTCGAGTAGACTATTCCAATTCAATGTGGCCGACACATTAATGATCATGATTTGTCATTTCTTCCCTGTGCTACCTTGTAAGTGCTCAATACTATTTATTCAGGGTAATCTTATTACAGTATATACACTTCTCGTGCTAGCGTCTTTTGTGTTATCTATTGTTTTCCGTGCGTTATATACTACGAATCGGGTTCGAGAATGGCTACCGGGGTGGTTATTTTTATAACAGTCTAGAGCTGTTATTTTTTAATCACTCATGTCATCTCATCTGGATGGTTTTTTGTGTTGGGTCGAGGCTGGTCCCCGGGAATGTTGTTTGGGTTCCCGTTTGTGTGTTTGTGGTCCGTTTAGCCATACAATGATCTGACAATTAGATACAGCGGCGCGATCAGTATATATACTGGTGGCAAACTTAAGATACACATTCTATGGTCTTGTCCCAATATGTACCAACCTATGTTATTGTAGAAACCCATTGCGCGCGTATGCTCCTGTCCATACACTTTAAAAATTGATTTTTCTTCCCTTCCCACCTTTCTCCACACCACCCCCTGGACAGTGACACAATTTATTATTTTCCCATTTAAGACATTATCTATAGTCCTGCAGACTTCTCATCCGCTACTTGCTCGTCCATTACCTGTGAATTTTAAGTGAATTGTTGGTAGCGCCCCTTGACAGAGGACCTGCACTCCTTGTGTCGGCGATCCTTGGTGCCATATCAGACACATAAGTTCTAAAACACCCATATTTTTTTCATTAACACCACACTCCATGAACCTCAGCTTTGACACACCCTGGGTTGTAATATAGAGGGTACCCCCCCCCAAAAAAAACCAGTACTAAGTCAGCTTCATCCTCTTGCGGGAGCCAGCTTGCAGAAAGCTCCCCATCCCCGACCGCGTCATTGCATTTGCACATCAAATAGGCGCGCAGGCCTTAATAACACATCATTAATGTCGATTTATGATGCATCATAGGATCTGATCGCACCATCATAAAATTTCGACCCCAAAAATCCTTTAGCAAATATCACCCCTATGAATCACATTGACACTTGCGTGCACCAGATCCAGATTGGTTTATTTTGTTTTCTTCATCTTCAACCTATAGGCAATTGCACTAAACACTGATAACTCTTTGTAATTTCTAGGGCACGAAATAATCAATATGTTCAAGGACATGATAGAGTTAATAGTCTTATTCCGATAGGCTTGGTGGATGTATATTCAATTCAAATTTCAACTCCAATGATAACTTACAATACATGATATATTTGCTAAGATTTAGCCAAGCCACTAATCAATTAACCGATTGCCAAGTTATAGCTTTAATACTATAGATTAGTCACTCGAAAGGTTAATGGCCAGAGCCATCAAGACAACCCATTGAGAATTTGGGTAACGAGTCGTCAATAGCACTGGGTTGACAAGGACAGTGTTTTTAAAATAGGGTACTATTAATATTGCGACAAATATTCGTTATTCATACAATGGCAAGTTTAGCATGTTTTAACAAAAATATCTGCTGTAAAATGGACTATTTTTATGATTTATATAGCAAAGTGCTATGCTATATAATCAAATGTGCTATGATGAGCACGTTCGCTAAACATAACAAGCTTTCGCGCTTGAATTGCGTTAACATCGGATCTCGCGGCACATGCGCGCCCGCTCGACCGATTCTTGATTAACCAAGCCAAGGCCTCAAGATGGTTATTTCCACGAACGCAAGCTAGCTCATTGAATTATGCTATATCTTCATAACAGGTTTGACTGCAGTTATAACGACTATTGCTTGCAGCTGCGTCTGTAAATGTATACAGCCTATGTTCAACACTTATTTAAGTAGGCCTATATAGGTGGCGGGGTATTATTGTACCATTGCATTCGTTAAGGTTTCTTATCATTATCTTATAAGCTTGTACTTGTATGCTCAGTGAGGAATTGAATGAGAATCAATATGGCTACATTGGATGTAGAATGGTTCTACAATTTCACCAGCAGATTCCGATAAGTTTAGCCTATGTCTATCACCCTTTTTTGGAAAAATGCGGACGCGGTAATATTGGCACAAAGCCAGAAAAAAAGGCAACTCACACATTCCAAGAATTTTGCCAAAAATGAGGGCCGGAATAGACGGGCTTTTTTGCTTATGTAATGATGAGTAAGGATTGTGGGCAAAGAGAGAGAAAACACGGGGGGGGGACAAAGCGCGAGGGCAAACGACGATTGGTTCTCTGACCATTTTGGCTGCCCAAACCATTCTTGCAAGCATTTTATGCTCAATGAATTTTGATATGCGTTCCATGGAATTTATTTGCATGTTAGTCACGCGAGGGAATTTGACAATTTAAACATAACTTCCAAAAAGCAATTACTTCTCAACCTGTTTTTGTGTCAGAAAATCACCACATATGCCTTTTGTATAATCTATTCTATAAACATTATTGGCCAAGGAAAAAGAATTCCGAGATGGTAGGGTTCAATTATAAAAAAAAAAATAGTATTGTGGGGTGCCAAAGCAGTAAATAGAATAGCATTTCATCAGTAGCAATATTCAATTCAATGTGGCGACACTCATTAACTGATCATTGAGTTGTATTTCTTCCACTCCCCTTTTGTGAGCTGGCCCTACATTGATAAGTTTGCATCATATATTTAATTCAGAGATAATCTTTATTAAGTATTATACAGGTTTGAGTGGATTAATACGCATATTTCGCTTGAGCTGAGTGTAAATGTATAACACGCCAGCGTTCAAACACTTGTATTAGTAGGCCCTATATAGGTTGCGGGTATTATGTCATTTCACTAGTTAAGCGTTCTTATCATAGTTACCTTTTTCATATTCGGTTTATATGATGTATTTTCTGCATTCACTTCCGTTTCCGTAATTTATCATATAGCGCCTCCTCCAGACATGTTAAACAACATATTTATTTCCATAGGTTTGTGATTTTGAATCGGTGTTTTCTGTGTCTTTGTCCATGTCTGATGAAGCATTTAATTGCCGAAGCCTCGTCTTATAATTGGTTTGCCCACATTTTGTACGTCCGCCTTGTCCATGCATGATATTATATATATATATAGAGTTTTTTTTTTTTTTTTTTTAATTTTTCTTTTTTTATTAATATATAGATATTATTATATATATATTGTCCGATGTATTTTGATGGAAATAAACTATGAAATGAATTGCAATTGTGTGAGTTTTCACAAACTAGGATTGAGAAGAACATTCAGACCTTTTCGAAGTTAGGTCTAAATTGGCATAATTCCGTTCACTTTACATGCAAAATTTAAAATTCATTGAACCATATCACATATCATTTGACATAAAAGAATTGTCAGATTCATTTAGCCACAGCCAAAAATGAGCCAGTAAAATCTATCGCTCTTTGAAACAGTTAATCATATGCCCACCCTAATATAAGATGATTGCTAGTTTCCTTTTGAGTAATTCGGGTTGTTTGGAGCAATAGTGGCCTAACAGCCCACCAAGGTAAGGGACATTAAAAACACACAAGGAAAGAAACACATTTTTTTGCTTTGATGTGAAAATTATACATTGATGCAGTAAAATTTGTATTTTAGTGTCTCGCATTGTAGGTTGGTCTGCTCTTGGAGTTTTTTGGCTTGGGTCACACTTGCCCACCCAAAGATCTGCAGATATACAAAACAAAATATCTAAAGAAAATTCGATGCAATTTCTTTCCGTTTGGAATGTCAAATGATAGCTTTCTGATGTCTTGATAAAGGGCCAAGTTGCCTAATGGGCGGATCATTAAGAAGTGCCTGAATATCACAAGCCAAGGCAACCCTTGCCTTCCCTCTTCAACACAACCTTCCTCTAATACAAGGGTTAACCACATTTTTTAAGAGAAAGTTGATTGATATGTTATCAGCAACAAGAACAAAAATGGGACGGGACTCTGTTTTCCTCATTTTTCAAAATGGAAATACTAGAGATTACGTTGTCTACATTGGTGTCAGAAAACTCGTAGGGTATTATTTTAACATTATTCTTGCAGGAAATGTGACATTAGATAATACCCCCCACACACGACCTTTGGATAGGTGAAAAAGACCTTACGGCAGCCACTTTGAAATCAAGATGGCTGCCATAAAGTAATGATTCAATGTGAAATGATCTTATGTGGCAAGCATTTTGAAATTTAAGATGACGCTACAATCTAATTATTCAATGCGATACATTAGGTTGCAATGCTTTAATTTGATTCCCTTAGAAATGGGGACCCATTGTTGTTTTTTAAATTTTTAGTGGATTTCTGGCCCTAAAAAGTATAGGTATGGAACGTAGTTAGTTGGTTGAGAATTACATATACCGATTCCTCTGATTACATATTGATGTGTACTTGATCTGATTGATTACAGCGATATACACAAATTGCAGTACTAGGTTAGACAAGCTATCAATTTAGGCCTTCTTAGAGTATCGGAAGCCCTCTGGAACCTATAATGACGGAATTTATACCACATTTAATTAAAAAAAGATGTGTTATGTTTAATAATTTCGGGACTGCCAAAACAAATGGTCGATACCAAATTACCAACCTGCAGTCAAAAGTAAATCACGATCAGACACTTTATTTCGTGACGGCCATTTGAATTCATTGATTACGTGGTTACAGCATCATATGTTAATTGGTCACATAATGTTTTAACGAGACAGAAATTACTTCTGAGTGAAGAAGAGATGAATGTTTGTGTGTGGTGGCATTTTGATTTCTGGCGTTTTTCAAAAAATGCTCAAGGTTGCTCGTCTGGAATCCATCAAATTCAGAAACAGCTAAGAAAATGGTCTAGAAATCGTTGAAAACATTTATATAATCTAATAAAAAACAGGTGAATTAGTTATCAATGAATCTGTAGCCTGGACTATTGTGGACTCTCCTATTCCTGTCTCCTTTGGGAGTGTATAGAATGATTGGAATGGCATGCGATGGAAATGGTAAGGCCTAATTAGACCCCCGTATGGCAAATGCCCAATGGATATGAGGTAAGTCGGTCATGGGTATTCCTATTACCTAATACGACCTCGGTTCTCGTCCGTTATTTCATACAAAAGTCAGTGGGGACTCCGTAAAGTGGAGTTCATTCTTGTTTCAACGGTTTGGGAATAAGAATGTGGTATCCTTGACCAACATATAAAAAATCAGAATTTAGAAAATCAGAATTTTTCGTCAAAATTTCGCTTTTACGTGTTAAAAACCAATGACGACATCTAAAATATTGTTCTGTGCATTGGCCGCCCTCACCTGTTAGTAGGATTATAATCAGAAATCCTATTCTAGAAGTTTTGGGAAGGTTTGAAAATGTTTTTCTATGGTTGAAAGGTGCTGAATCAGAATTTTTGTGTCCAACCTCTGGGAATGTGGGGAACTTTGCAAAATAAGAGGGTAAAATTTAGTACAGGGGTGAATTTGAAATCAAGTCAAATTGGTTTATATGTACACTAAATGTACTTTTTCATTATAAGGATTAAAAAAGATATAGGTTGGCAAGCGGGTAGAGCTCGATTATAGTTCAGGTTCACACTGGAGGTAAACGTACCCAGTCCTCGATTTTGTTGAAATGGTGTCAAATTGTCGTCTTGCCTTATTTACAAGGTTTGGCATTTGGTTTCGTAATTAGATGTCAAAAATGTAAACGAGGTCGACATGGTCTATAGGGGTCACCAAAAGTTGACATCAAATTATAAAAGACCTGCACCCAAAGAATTGAAATTAATTTTCTGCTTCAGAATGACCAGGGCAATAATTTGACAACCGGTTCAATATAAAATTTGACATTGGATTTGTTTGCCCCAGAATGACCATGGACGTTATCAGGGCTGTAGACGCGTAACTAGGTGGAACCTATACAAACTATAGCTTGTTTTAATCTTATAATGAGACAAATTACATCTAGTTTAAATGTAAACACAATTTTGACTTGATTTCAAATTATCCTGACAAAAGAATAAGAATTGTGCATTGAATGAGCTAATGCAATGAAAATGGTCCTGAAGTAAAAAAAGACAAAACATAAACGTGCACTCACATATAATGAACAAGTAGAACAACTACACAGAGACCACTGTGCCCCTTAGCAAAGTTAGACGTTTGTGACCTTTATTCAAAAGCGTGGATCGTATGAAGAGGTCACAATAAACATTTTTTCATGGAGATCTACAGAATGCACCATCAAGTCGTCATGTAACGTTTTCAATTTATACCAGTAAGGTTTCAGGTTCATTGGTAGTTCTTGTAATTAGATCTGACTTATCATATGACCTTGACCCAACCAAAGCATCCCTGTATGCGGCATTGGTCAGTGGTACGTTCTTAATACGTCTTAATAACAGTGCTATTGATCTTGTATTCAGGGAGGCTTTAAAATGCTCCATCTACTTGAAATAAGACAAAAATTGGGTTCCAAGGATTATAAACCTCCTCGTGGTGAACCCCGGTCACTGATCTTTTCAGGCGAATATTAATCAAACTGAGGCTACGCTAACTTCTGTTTTTTTAATTCACTGCTTTTTAATTCACCCACGTTGTCGTTTTATTTCCACCGTATTTTAATCATGCCCCGTCGAAGGACCCTACCTGATGCCAGTCAGGCACACGTGCCCTTCTCAGGGCAGGATCACTAGATGTCAAGCCAGATGGCATCGCAGTGCTCCAACTAAAAAACGTGGAAGGTCTAAATAGGGCAAAGATACATAATCGAACACTCACACATAAACTCATAAAGTTACTGCGATTTATCCTCCAAGGGACACACGCTACTGACAGTGCCTTCTGAACAACTGCGGCTACACCCTAGCTGCACACAAACGAGAGCGCTACCCATGGGATTGCCACCTTTGCTAGTAAATCAGACCAATGGAAACACAAATTGGACAAACCTCACCTGCGGACTCCACCCTGGAATGGGCAAACGACCCAAATTGCAGGTGAAAACTTCATGTCACCAATGACTACAAGCCACCTAACCATCGGCTCCAAGGCAAGACTCTCTACCAATTATGGTGCACCCTGCATTCGCAGGCGACTCTGATATTCATAGCATTATCTGGGGTTACAGGAAAACCAACCCTAATGGAGCTACCCTAGAGGACTGGGCCTCAAAATCCGGTGTTACTCTTTTGCACGACCCCAAGCAAACCGGACACTTCCAACTCTGGTAGGTGGATACTCTACAAACCCTGACCTTGCTTGCAAACATGAGAACATCCATTCACCGTACTGTTCTCGACCGATTTCCGAAGTCTCAAAATAGACCATCACTGATCGCCAGGAGAGCCTAGCTAAGCCTGTACCAACAAGCCAGTGAAAAAGGTGGAACTTCCGCAAGCAGACTGGGACCAGTTCAAGAACATGGTGGATTCGAAGTGCCCAAACCTCCCGACACCAACTACTCCAACCTGGACATTCTTATTACACAGCAACTGTGTCAGCTCTGTATAAATATAGCAAAGAAGACCATCCCACGCGGCTGCCGTCTCAGTTATATCCCACCTGGGGAGGGAATGTGTACCTCTTTACAATGTTTTTGAATTCTGAACCCGGGGAAGAAGCTTTATACAAGGGGGCTTCAGATCTGACAAACTGCTTGGGCAGGAAAATGCCGTGAGCGCTGGGAGAGACGGTCCAAGGAATTCGACTTCACCCACTACAGCAGGAAAGCCTGGAAGGGACTAAAACCGCCTCAACCGGCAGAATTCCAAGCCATCGAATGTCCAGTGAATCCAACTCAATGTGAGCAACTCCTCGCAAATGGTAGTTTCACGATCACACTCGATCTGTCAAAAAGAGATCACCAAACTTCGTCGAGCCCCTGGTGTGGGACGGGTCACTTTCAACATCCTTCTCATAATGAGCTTACCTCTGCTTTCAGCCAACTAAAGAGTGAAAGGCCCAGGGCCCTGAGAACATACCAGCAGAGTTTCATGTGGCAATGCGGCACACGATGTCTGGATTGGCTCCAGGAGTTATACACAGGTTGCCTCACCAACCAGTCCTACCCAAGATAGGAAGGAGAGCTACTATCAATCGCATTCCCAAACCAAACAAGCACTGTCGACAACCCTAAGAACTAAATGTGTGCTCCTCAAACTCCTTGAGAGGATAATCCTGGATCGGCTGGAGCCCGTGTCGAACCCCATCTGCCTGACGAACAAGCAGGATTCGCCGTGGCGGCGCACTGTCCACCAGATTGTAAAACTCACAAATGAATTGGGAAAGCTTTTTGAAAAGGCAGTAAAGGCAGGCGTCAATCTTGGGGACCTTACGCAGCATACGACACAGTGTGGCACCAGGACCTGACACTCCAGCTTCTCAGGACCATTCCCGGATTGGGTCACCCTGTACAATTCAATGTAAACATGCTTGCCCCAAACCACGCTGTTTGAAAAGTTCTCATTTATTATGACAGAACACGAATAAAAAAAAATAGATCAACGGCGACACACTTTGACAACCTAATTTGGGGAATTTATGGCACTAACTACCTCCTGTGAAATTGATGACATTTCATTGCGGGCCAAATACGATTTTCATAAAAATCTAGTTTTTAAACGTTTTCTATGGGATAGGCATATAGAGGGCGCTCTAACCTACAAATTGTGACCTTTGTCGGCCTATATGGCAAAAGATCCGCAATGGAATACATGGGTTATAAGCTCTTGATGTCCCTACTTTATTCAGTTGTCAAAATTGTGTCGCCCAATGCTTAAAATGCTCTAAAAATAAAAGAGACAAATTGCATGGGGGTCACAACAGCTTGGAAACCGTACCTTTATTCTCAAGACCAGTGAGGGCCGAGTTGTCGTCTGCGTGCTTGAGAAAACGGAGTACCACAAGGATCTTTCGGCGCCTATGCTGTTCAACTGTATATCAGCGATTTAATTACCTCAAACAACATCTAGCGACAATATGGGTACGCCGACGGATCTTGCCATCCTCCACACGGCCAGCACACTGCGACAGAAGTAGTAAAGCACACTACTACAGACATGGCCCTACTCAGCTATCTCAAGATCCGGAGACTGAAGCTGAGCGAAGCCAAGACCACCGGCTACTGCCTCCACCTCAACACCAAAGAGGCTCATTTGCCAGCTTCAAATCAACTTCAACGGAGCGCCTCTGCCATACAATCCTACACGACCCACTTGAGTGAAGCTTTGACCGGCAGCTTAACTACCGGCAGCACCTCGAGTCCGTATGCGCCAAGGTATCTTCGAGGAATAAACTTCTGTGCCGACTTGCTGGATTTTCATGGGTGCCAGCCCAAAGACCCTACGCACCACTGCTTGGCTCTGGTCTACAGCACTGCTGAATATGACGCCCAAGCATGGTGCACAGTTCTCACACGAAAAAGCTGGACAATGTACTCAACGAGACCTTGAGATCCATCACTGGCTGCCTCCGTCCGCTCCATCTGAATCCTACCAGTGCTTTCAGGCATGGCACCTGCAGTACTTCGGAGAGACGACCACACGCACAAACTAGTGAACAAGTACATGCTGCATAAAACCGTCAAGAATCCCCACCAACTCGGCAGAAAGAGACTGCGTTTTTGCGACCTTTCTGCCGACACGCCGCTAAACGTATCCAATTACCCATTCATACATCTTACAGACATGGAATACTGCCTGGCTGATACCCAAGACCAATTCAACTCTCGATTTACACCTAAGACAGAACTACCACCTGGCAGCAATCTCCCACGCAAGATAAGTCACCTTAAACCGGATTCGAAAAGGAGTCGTTCAATAGCAATATGCACCAAGATGGGGGCTGCGGCATCGCCAGCTGCCAGTGTGGTTCTCCATCACAGACTTGCGGATCACATTCTCAATGAGTGCACTGCCTTTCGTCCACCGGTGGACACAAATTTCTCAAACCCCAACCAATGCAACAGTGAGTTGGCTCCGACGCTTACAACATGTTTAGCTGCTGCCTCGTACGCAAGAGGAAGAAGACAAAATGCACGAATTTCGTCAATTTTATCATGTAAACAACTGTAAGTAACAAAATTGATTGTGGCCTAATACATCCGGGATTGCTATGAGGAACGTCTATCTTGCAATTTAGAGCTAGATGGCAGGCCCATCCCCTAAATGGTAGCACGCCCGCCGCTTCACGAAAGTTTGCCATTATCTTTTACAAGAGACAATACGAAAACATGTCAATGTCAATACGCACGCTTGACGACAACGTATATATATAATAAACGTAAAAGGGCGCATCAATAATGAATAGGGAATCCCACCATTCCACTCATACAGGTATTTAGTACATGAGCTAATCGTAACAGTACCACGACTAAAATCTGATAGACTTACTAAATACACGTAAATCGTGATGTTTCAGTCATCGAGAACTATTTTGACAGGACTCACTGCCCGGACTCAATGCAAACGTAAACCCATGGGCGTGTATGACATGAACAAGGCATAAATTATGTGAATGTAGTATCCGGGTGGGGTAGCATACAACATCTGCTTAAAAAACATTACCAAAATGCAATAGTCGTAATTTTATCAAGCGGACATAAATTCAGTTCAGGAAAGTGGAATTTTAATTAAATAACTACGTGTAGCACATTTGAGAATCACACTGTTAATTGCAGAAATTAGAACCTCGGAACAAATAAATCTAGTTACGAAAACTGGAAAGGAAATGTACGTATATTTTTTGGTTTTGTGTAAGGATTTGGCCCTTGACCCCTAAAACAGAGGTGTTATGAAGAAGTCACATAGACAATTTCCATCTTACCGAGGTCTATATGATGCAATATTCAGATAAGCATTGGGCTTGTTTTAGTTTTATGCACACTAAATGTTTTTGAAAAATGGTAAAACAAAAGATAAAGTGAAAAAGAACTCCCCACAGAGCATACCACATAGGCACTAGACAAAATCATTCCTTAACATGAGGTCAAGATCATCGCATGCTATATGTAGGACAATAACGTTTGAAGATTTGACGATTTTGACGCTGTGACCCCTACGTGACCTCTGACCCCAAAAAAGCACACCGCATATAGATTGTGTCCAGGTCATTACTCTGAGTAAGTTAGGTCATCAGAGGTCAAGCCGTTAATGAGGTAGTAGAGGTTGTTCGTTCGTGCCGTGCAAGTCCAAAATCACAGTGGGAAGATCCATTTAACCCAGCTGATAGTTTCATCATCAAGGTTGATCAGGCCTAGAATTCCTCTTGGGGACTGTAGACCTCACAGTCATCTTGATGTGGCTATGGGTTTGTGGCTCTCACATCGCATTTGTGTGAAAGTTCTATTCCATCTGTGAAGGAATTCTTGTGCGACCAACGCCATTTCTGAGTCTGTTGAGGTTGACCCACGCTTTCCTATCAAGTTCTCAGCCTCGGAGCCTTGCTAGATGGGCTGCCACAAAATGCTTTAGGTTCAAAGTGAGGATGACCATTGCCTCATACCATCTGTCATTGACCAGGATGATCGATAGGGAGACTGTGACTGCAGTGTCACGGATTGGGTAGCAAAGTGATTCGTGGAATTCTCGGATCCTCAAGGGTGTTGGTGGGAGGGATTAGCTACCAGGTTAATCACATTTCTTGGCGAGCGGGATCGCTGAAAGGTTCCTCCTAAGGTTGCAGGAGCTATGCCAGACAGAATTGGAAGATATTCTAAAGGCGCGCAAAAGGCAACCCTAAGAGTTCATTGCATAATCAAAACGACATCAATATTGTGTGAATGTACACTGTAACTCCATACTGGTGCAGCGTATGCAACAGTTGATGTATGTAAGGTGTCAAAAGTGCACCCCCATCCAGTTCCTGCGAGCATTCTGAGGAGGTTGACACAGATCGACTGCATTGGGTGTTATGGAAAAAAAAAGAAGGCTGCGGTCCATTGTGACGCCAAGGTACTTCGGTGTTGGATCATGTGACGTTTTCTGCCCTCACACCGCCGCGCGTGGCCCCCCGTGAGTGATGTTAAGTTCTCTCTTTGCGCATCGATTTGCAAGGTGGAAAAACAGAGCTGAACGGTCTTGGGTTTGCTGAGTTTCAAGTTGCAATCGTGGTAAGAACTGCGCCCACCCAGTGAGTAGGTCTTTCTGTAACACCGCCTCCAAGGACCTAAAGGATCAGCAGCCACCCATAGCGCCGCCGCCGCCCGCGCAGGACCACCGCGAGCATCCCCCCGGAACACACCTGAGCACGCAGACGCCGAAGAGGGACCGGGCGTCAGGACAGAACCCGTGGGACACCTTCCGACAGTTGGTGCTTTCTACTGCGTGCACCATTTCGACGCTCCAGGACGGAAAGACCCGTCTGGTGAGCGGCACAATGAACCCGACAAGCCGACATCAGGAAAGACTTGAGCAAACCCGAGGGAGCAGACCTCATGCCAGATTGTATCGCCACGCAGCAGCCAGGTCTATGAAGGCTGCTCCAAACTTCGCTTCTCTGGAAGGCTGTCTCGGGACGTAACCAACTAGCCTTGCCATCTGATCAGTTGCCGACCCACCTCCCCGAAATCCAGCCTGGGTGCGGGCAAATTGCCCCGACGCATCACCGATCCGCGAGCACCATGAGCCAAAGAAGCCAACAGATGCGAGACAGCAGCGAGACGGATCTGCAAACACCCGGGCTCACCCGCTGGCCCCTTGGGCTCCAGGACTGCCAATGACCCCTTAAGTCTCCACCCGGAGGAATAGTTGACGTTCCCATGCAAGTAGGAAAGGAAGGTTGGAGCCATCCCACAGCTTCGGGTGCCATATTCTTCAGAATTCTGCATGGACGCTGTCACCGTCAGGAGCCCTCCCACCCCTGAGAACTCCAATTGCTTCGGCGATCTCACCGCAGGTGAACGGCCGGGACATGGGGCCCGACGGTGGAGAGGCCCGCAGAAGCTGTTTAATCTCTGCATTAACAGCACGAGAGTGGCTTTCACCTGTGGGTGTGTCTGCCAATTTCCATTGTTGACAAGTACTGAAGCGGACGGAGCCTGCAGAGAATAGAACACCGCCCAGCTGGACAGCCATGCCCGGCGAGCCCGCCGATGGCGTTCCAGGCCTTTGCGGCCTGAGTGGGTAAGTGATATAGACATCTCCGCCCCCACCCGATGCCTCCTCCGGCCAAGAGATCCAGCAGCGGCCGCCCCCGCCACTCTCTCAGTGTCGCAGTTGTATACAATAGACTTTGCTAACCCGAGGCATTCCCTGTCCAGCAGGGGCGCAGGGATTTCCCCCCGCCTCCCGGAAGGAATGCCTAGCCCGCCGGTGGAGCACGGAGCAGAAGTCAGAATATTCATCGTGCTGTCTGATGAAGCGGGTCTTCCAGCGTGGATGACAGTTCGCTTGTGAGTTGTTTGAACTTGGAACAGGTTGGCATTTCCTGAAAGTCCATCATCATTTCTGTAGAGGATTTGAGATGTGACCTTCATGTCACGGGGCGACCGGAGAGGGCAATGACCTGATCTAGGAGACGTCTGGAGCAGCGGGATCGGATGCGCTGGGGACTGTTGACAGGTCGGGACAGGTCCATATCAATGAGCTTGAATAGAAAGTAGGTCTTTTGAATGCCTAGATACCACCATCTTTCCAACGCATGGGCCCTCTGTAAAGATGATACATCTACAGCCACAGAAAGCAAAGGTTGATAACGACAGTAAAACTGTTCTATCTGAATTTTCCAGCTTACTGAGTCGTTAACACATTCCTTGGACCCATCATCATAAATGGTGACCTAAATTTCCATGTCGATGTGCCAGATGATAGGCCGATGCCAATTTTTAGATCTCATTGAATCTGCCAACCTTTTCAATTTCAGAACTGCACAGTGAACCCATTTATCTGCGTCATACCTTAAATCTCATTTTAACTAGAAAATCTGACAGTTTGGTTTCCATCATCAATATCAGTAGAGGCTATCCTTCTGATCATTTGTTGTCGAATGCAGCCTTAATGTTAGTCAGACCCAAGCAGCAAGAAACTGATTTCTTACGTAAAACACGTGATATCATATTCTTCAAATTTGGAGGACAATCATCATCCTTTACGAGTGAACCTCCAAGTGACAATCTAGAGACACTTGTTGAACAATACGATCATGTTCTGAGAGAAATATATGAATTCATGCACCTGAAATAAAACGTGCGTGACCTTACGACCGA
>JAMKCH010013796.1:0-45057 GCA_023653785.1 Ophioderma brevispina | reverse complement strand
ATGGGAATTTGAAAATGCATTATGTGACCTATCTCCAAAATGCCTTTTTGGAAAAAATTAAAATTTGGCACAGATGTTTCTTTCACCAATACCAACATTTCATGAGAATTTCAACGAGATCTGGGCATGAAGCCGTAGCCGATGATCCAACCTTAAAGGTGCATTTCGTGATTTCAGCAACGTCTGTTTTATTCATGGTTCACTAGATATCCTTGAGAAAAGCCTATTCACAAAATTAGAGTTGATCCTGAGCTTGCGGTTTTGTGTTATGAACAAATGCTTGTTTCCCACGGTCTCATAGGCCACTGTACTGTAATTTCTGTCCATTTACAGACAGAAAATACAAAATTGCAAATTTCTTACAGATACGACCAAATTTTCACGTGAGATTTGGTACACATGAATTACTAAGGCTAACAGTTCAGATGATATAAAAATCTCAACTTGTTCGAGGTAAATCGGGGGACAAGGTTGTGGATCACGAAATGCCCCTTTAAGTTATGCAGAGAAAGTATGAAATTCATTATACAAAAATCTAGCTCGAAACAGCAGTCAAGCAGAACCATAACAAAGATGTAGATACAAGTACTGGTACTTGTTATGTTTTGGTTGATATACCAGTATATACTAAACCATATCTTGGACATTTGTGATGTGATCTGGGAAAACCCGCCACATGTCGCACAGGACAGTTTTGAAAAAATAAAGAAAATACCTTAAAATCTGTTATGTTGTACTTTATTTTTTGTCAGATTGTATAAGGCATAACTATTGATATGTGTATCATAGAAGAAAGAAGTAAAAAGTTATGGAAACTTTATATTTCAAACTTTGCAATGATAGTCAAAACTCAAAATATAAATTTTGCACCATGAGGCGGGTTTTCCCAGATCGCATCACATTTTTAGTGTTCAAATTAAATGTTCAAATTTACATGTTAGAGTAGAAATAATAGTTAAAGAGCATTGTGGAGGCATCCATGGAAGGTTGTAAAAATGAGTTGCCCACTGTAACTGTTGTAAAAATGAGTTGCTCACTATAACTAGCAGCATGTGTGCAATGGAAGGTCTGCAATACGTGGATCCTGGGTTTCCTACCGGAAATAATTTTTTACCGAAATTCCTATCCCACAATACACCAACGATGTACGAGTAGATATACATCGCTCCATGCATGCTCGCGGTTTAGTGCGCCTTCTTTAAACTACGCGCACATTTTGTGGCGCAAAAATTACAAGGCAATCAAAGAGTACTCGTTACTGGTAAAATTTATGTACAGCAAACGGTTTTCGCAGAGTTTTGACAGAAAAATGACCGTATGACACAAAACACCATAGAATATATGTGCGCTATTTGTTTTATCTACTCGTACATCGTTGGTGCATTGTGGGATAGGAATTTTGGTAAAAAATGATTTCCGGTAGGAAACCCAGGATCCACGTATAGCCCTAGACAATTTGCCAGAAAGAAAATTGGAATCCAGACAAAGCAGACATTCCACAGCACACCTGCTACACTCTTAGAAATGCCTCGTCAAATAAGATTTTACATTGTTTTCTAATCAAATTTGACTGGAAAATTGGGTAAAATCGGCCAAAATATAGTCATATTTGACAAGATTCGAGTAAAATATGATCTTACATTGTTTTCTAGTCAAATTTTGACTGGAAAACGGGTCAATTTGATCAGAAAAGAAGTCATTTTGACCAGAATCTTGTCAAATATGACTATATTCTGGCCGATTTTACTAGAAAACAGTGCAAAATCATATTTGACAAGGCATTTTTAAGAGTGTACTGACAGTGGTGACTTGTCAATATAGCCATACGGCCCAACATGGATGCCTCCACAAATGATTGTTTGAATTATTTCTACTAATTAACTGATTTATTTGAGCAATAGTTCAATTTATTTAATTGAAGACAATGTGTATAACTAGTGTGACCTTATCCTTTATAAAATATTCAAGATACAGAATTATTATCTATGGATATTATTTAATTTGGCTTCTCATCTTTTTAAATTAAAAAATGATACCCAAACATTTATCTTTTTTCTCACAACAATTGATCAAACAAAGATCAGTGAGAACGGGACGAGAAACACCATAATTATTTTACTTGGCCCTACTCCAACCTTTGTGTACAAATATGTTGGTATCATTGAAGTGTATCCAAAAGTTCATTGACTCTTGAATCAGTGAATGTGTAGATAACAAGATTAAATTGCTGCATTCTGTATTGACTGGTGAAGCTTTGTGCTGGACCTTTCTGGCTTTTCTTAACTCCCTTCTCATATCATATAGTTATACTGTGTGTCCCAAAAAAACAGCAACACCTGGTGCCGGCGCCATAATTTTGAACAAACGCACTTGACTACTTATCCTTTTTTGTAAGGTAGATGGACTGTTAGCTAATATCCCGTAAAATTTCTTAAAGGTAGAGTTACTATTTTTTAATATATGACCCAGAAATCAAGTAACCGCATGATACCCATTGAAACCAAATTGAGGCGCTATTAAACTACAAATACGGCAACTGTACTGGTTACGCCCAGAACCACCAAGATGAATCTCAAGTCTCAACCACCCTCCACCATTTCCCCCTTTTTAAAAGACAGGTGCTGCAACAAATATTAGCATTTGAATGTGTTCCATTGGTAATACAAGTCACTAAAAACATCATGTTAACACACGTAAAAAGCTTTAAAAGATCGACATTAGGTAATGTGAATAACTCAACAACTCTGCGTATTGTTTCCAAATAAGTATGCATTGGATTATAGCTAAACATTCATCATCATTTTGGTGACGGCACACAAAGATTATCTTAACTCAAAATTAATGACAATAAATATTCTTGTATGTTATGATTTATGGGGGGTGTGTTGAAAAACCTTCAACTTGAGAATGTAGACATAGTTTCAGTAACAAGCAAGTTGCAGCCCAACGCATTTATCCTTTTATGTATTGGAGTTTGTCTATGACCTTCAGTCATAGTTTTATATCGTTTAAACATATTTTTTCACCATAACTTAATTTATTATTATCATTAAATAATAATTAATTAAATGCGTCATTTGCCTAGAATTCATTCTGCAAGAACTTTGGGTCAAGTAAATGTTGATTGCAATCAATATGTATTAGTCCTTCTTTCGTCATTGCCAGTCTTGCGGTTAATCCAGCCTCCTCATTTTTTCGTAAAATGGTTTCTACGGGTTACTAGATTATTGGGGTCCCAACTTAAAAACGATTCACTCTGTCGTTATGACTTTTCAGAAATATTAGCTAACAATCCCAGCGTACCTAACACAAAGAAAAGCTACATGCTTTTGTTCAAACTTATGGCTCCTACCACCAAGTTTTGCATTTTGGACACACGTAATAAAAGCAATGTAGTGAATGTAAGGCCTAAAAAAGGACTTGCTATATAAGATAACTCCATCCGTCCTTACCCTAATTCTGAAAATGTAATTTTGGGGACAAATAACTTACAACCCCTAAATGCAATTAATAAATTGGCTTTATCACTGATATAACCTTTGATACTACTTTTTGGTAAGTTGGGAGTGGGGGAAAAGACGATCGAAACAGCACCTTAAATGTGAATTAAATTTGGCCCTGAAATAAAGCCAACTATTCTCAAGTTTTTCAGGTTTCTGTATGCACAATGAATTAAAGGTTAGTTACTCCAACTTAAAAGTGGAAATTGGCACCCTTTTTGAGGCTTCATCTTTTTTAAGACCAAAACGAGAGAAATATTAGTTCTGTCATATTTCTCACAGGCTTCTTTAAATCAGAACTCTGTTTAATTAATTCAACCTGGTGTAAGCATTGTTTCATGAATGTGTTTATAAAGAGGGAAGAAAACAATTGTAGGAAAAAGGAATAGAACAAAACATGTGAGGAAAGAGGCAAAGGTTTCTGAAAAAGTGGACTAAATGACTCCAGGAGGCATATGGACTATACTAACACTTGATGTTGCAAGGTTTCTCTTTCCATCTTGACCAAATTTGTTGACATCTCTTTAGTTGTAGGTGGCATACATGAAGTTTGGTTATGCCTTGTTCTTCAAAAGTGTCTGTCTCATTGGATTGCTCTGGTAGAGTGTGTGTCTGTGTGTCTATTTATTCACCCAATTAATAATTTTTACGACATACACCACAGTAACACTTGCAGTTCTCTTATTTGACAAACACCTCACACTTGCAATCGCCCTCTGAAAGACATACATGTAGTTCTCTATATATTTGTTTGGGTAAAAGAAACTAGTGTATACGATCACCCTAATATCTGTTATACCGATACAGATTTTAAAATTCAACAATCGGTCATTCCGATTCCCGATTTTGTCTGGTGTACTTTTTTGGCGTATCATCGCCGTTTTCGACAGGCCAAACCAAAAGCTGCAAGAAAGTAGGAGATTGATTTAGGTAAACCACTTAAAACGGCGAATCGAAATAGTAAGTTAGAAATAACATACACACTCTTATGTACATATACAATAAATGATTGTTTCAGCTTTCGATTTATTCACTGTGTGGCTATCAGGTTGGAACAATTTTAATTCAAATTTGGACCGCTTTGATATTAATTTAATCGGTTAGAGAAAAAATCGGTTAAAAAATGAGATTTTGCCCGATACCGATCAGTACCGATAAGGTCAAAATCGGCCCGATTTCAAGAATCACAATCATATCGGTTATTCTCTAAAGATAACCAAATTCGTTATGTTTCCTATATGACATCATGCCAAAATTTCACACTTTCGTAGTTCTAAGTCAAATTGTCAACAAATATTGTCTAAACATGTTGGCGGCATTGTACTTTGTATCCTACATATTTTGCAAACTATTTTAAGTGGTGCACCCTCCTTACGCTGCACAACTTCTAGGTCACATATGGAGTTAACAGTACATCACTTAACTCTGTATGACTTTGCCTCTCATCTGAAAGCATAGGTTTAATATCGCAAAGGTGCTTCCTTCATCACCTTGTGTGATAGTGTCTGAAAGTAGTTTGACCCGCTAATTGAGTGTTTAAAAGTTATTACTGCATAGAGTAGAGCGAGGCCCCCCCTGGGGCTCAGTCGTGTGTGTCATTGTCATGTGCTCCTAGTGTCCTTTTTGGTAAAGGGGAATGTTGAATCGGGTTAGGTCTATACTTTGATCATCACCACATGGGGCAAGACTCTTTAAACTGGAATTGATATAGAATAGTTTTTAAGTGTGCTTGTTTCCGATTTACATGTATTGTGTTCCTACTTGATATAGAGCTTGCAATTTGCACATATGCCCCATATGTGGAAACAAAGTTGTCAGTTTTGATGGTAGAAGCAAAATGCAAATATTTGCAAGGTTTTATTTTTTTTATATATGTTTATATTGATGGTTAACCATCACAACGGGAGTTTTTTTGTTTATATCTGGGAATAAATGGATTTGAGGGCTCAATTTTTACGGCCTTTCACTGATATCAAATCGATATCTACTTCCAGGTAAATCAGGGGGTCCCAAAGACGACGTAATAAATATTGCACCTTTAAGCGCATCTGAAAGCAAAACCATCGCAATAGCCGCACTGCAGGAGTTAAGCACGGTGGATGCTTCGGTGAAGAGGCATGGTGCATGCTTTGGTGGATGAGTACTCAACTAAAATAAATCAATCAATCAATCACCCAATCACCCATCAAACAAAAATCTCAATGAGACTGTTGACCACAATATGTCATTGTGAAATGTTATTAACTTCCAGCATTTTTAATGGTCTTGGGAAATTATCCGTAGTGATTTCAAAGCAAAGACAAATCCATGTATCGAATACACTGATTTAGTCATTAGAAGCATTAAGTACCATTATGAACCTGAATCAAATTGGCCTCCACCCATGTGCTGGGTCTCGATAGTCGTGTCCACACGGAGGCTGAAACTCCGGAGTTTCCAAAACTCTGGAGTGTCGATTCAGAGTTTGGCCATTGTGGATGCATTCAGAGGTTAAACGATAAAAAATAGGGGGTGTGATAACTCAAACTCCACTAACACTAAGAGGGTTTTGGAGTAGTGTCGTGCGTGTGACGTTAGGGGAAAGTGAGCGGAGGTGACCTCGCAATGTCGTATCGTTTTTGACAAATTCTGTGTTTGAATATCAGCGCGGAAAGTGCACGGCTCGGTTGGTGACTTCTGCGTCTACACTCCGATATAGAAGAGGGGGATGATTTAGAGTTTGGACATCGTGTGGACGTAATTTGGAGTGAAGTAAAAATAATTTGATTTAATTGTCACCTCTCTGGGTTTCAAACCTTTGTAGTTTGTGACAATGTGAACTGGCTGATTACGCCAAAATGTTTTATCAACTTGTTTATCATTTGAGCAAATAGAAAATGACTCAATGTCTGAAATTGGAATTTTCCGCTTTAGTACAACAATAAAAAGAGAATAGTGAAATGGTATAATTTCATTGTAATGGCAACAGTGTGCGTGCTTTTTGTTAAACTCGAATAATGGAAGTATTTGCTACAATGGTAAACATAGTAGGTGGTATTTTGAAAGGGAGACTACCTTTAGTCCTGGGTTAAAAACCGGGTTGTCTAAAAGTGGACCTTTTCCCTTTCACAATACTGTGAACAGTTAAATGTAACGAGGTGAGAAAATTCCTATTGGATGGGCTGAAACGGCCATCCAAGAGGAATTTTGTCACCCGTTGCAGTACTTTTTATAGCATGCTGGAAGGAAAAAAGTCCACGTCTTGTGGAAGAACCCTGGTTTAAACCCAGGACTAAAGTTCTAAAGTTTAGTCTCCCTTTCAGAATACCAGCCTAAGATAAATGAAGACAACATAAAATAAAACACTTATTCTAATCCTATATACATATGTTTACATGGATGTCTGTGGTCAAAGTATGGATTGATTTGAAGAGCCTGAAGTTGTAACATGTTGTGTTACCCTTGCGAGTGGTGTACAAAAACAAGTTATTCTTCTTGACTTAAGAAGGTTGGTCTCACTCGGTGTTGTTTAACTTGTCCCTTATGTTATATTTATAGATCTGTAATTATGATCTACTAATATAGGTGGTAAAATACAACATATTAGAAGCAATAACATTTGGGAGTAGTTACACATAAAATTGGGAAAACAAAAATCATTTTAGTTTGGAGCCTTCTACCTTAATTGAATGTTGTTCCTTATTCTAACTTTGATCAGAATTTGTACTTTGACATGACTTCACAAGAATAAAACAATTCAGTAAAAACTTTGAAGGGTTTGAGTTGGATGTTTATGTGAATATAGATAGAATGACAATGCACCGCAAGCACAAGAAATCGATCCTATAGTATATGGTTTATTAGAAGAAGGTTGTAGCTCTTTCAAAATACGCAGGGATGTTAATAGGACGCTTTTAGGAGAGAGACAGTGCATTGAACCTATCTGCTGATGATGGTATGTACAAGTCAATGTTTTTAATATATGTAGATTGTGTACTTTTTATTCGGGCCTTGGGCTTGCCCTTATTTGTACCAATGAGCTGTGTATTTTGCTACCAATCTGTGGTTGTACTGTCCAAAATTGAGAAGGAAGAAAACTGTATTGTTTCTCTGTTAAACAAGGGTGAATCGTTTTACCAGTCCCCATAGAGGCCGGCACACAACAAGCCCTTAAAAAAAAAAACATGATCAGACCGGATTTGAACCAGCGACCTGTGTGCTTACTAGACAGACGCCACTAACCATTAGACCAATGGGACTCAGTGAAAAAATGGAAGATAGATTACAAGTCATTCAGCTTAAGTCACATTATTGTTACAATCATATGCAAATGAAGTGATATCTTTAAGAAGTAATTATTTTATTAACGTGTTGATGAGTGTGTTGCATGTGGGGATTTATACAAGTTTTTGTGTTATCCTCTCTTCTGTTAAAAAATCAGGTCTGATTTTATACTTATTTCACCCTAATAAAAAGATTTAGGCTTCTCCCAGCCCAGAAGCCATGAAAAAGTTTGAATCTTGCTATAAAAATCATTCATTCCAAATTCATCTATCATATGATAACTAGTGTTTCTAAACACGGATGGGATACCAATGTATTGTGGTTACATAGAGATTTTGTATAGCAGATTAATCTTCTGAATATTTTAGCTTGTAGGATTCCATAATGAAAAAGAAATTTGGCCCAAATTTTTGCAGATGAGATGAGAAAATACAAATTTTTTTTTTCTTTCCACATAGTACAATTGTACAATGGCCTTATGTTTCAGTAAATATTGGTTGAACAAAACTACAAACTTACTAATACCAAAATTTCATACTAATACTAATATCAAAAGGTTTTCGATGGAGGGGGGGGGGGGGGGGGGTTTTTTTTTTTTTTCAGTGTAGGGTTCGAGGCTGAGGATGGAGTTAGAATTTAAAAATACAGATTTATGCATTAAAAATTTTCACCCAAATTTGATTTTAAGTCCCAAAAAAAGGACACAACATGAGCTAATAAAACAATGATAAGAATCAACTTTTACATGTAAAAACAGGATAATTAAGAGTGGGGACCTATATATTAATTTATTAAAATCTTTATTCCGAAATGATGATTCATCTACAGCTAAACTACTTTGAGGGAGTTTTAGTTCAATTAAAGAAACTCTAACAATATCAAAATTGCAACATAGAAAAAAAAATTGGAGGCATAGTCATATATGTGGCATCATGCTGAAAGTTTATTTCTTGGAAGTTTAACGTAAGTTTTAAAGTATTTACACCAAATTCAGGCGTTAAATTGATGCCAGTAGTCTGATAGTGTTGTGTAAAATGCGTTTCCCTTTTTCCTGACTCATTTTCCTAAACAGAATGACGATTTTCAGGCCTTATATACGTCGCAAACGTCCTTTCCCAAAAATCCCCTTTCAAATTTCCATTGAACCGTTGGAAACCAGTGTCATTGAAACAGGGGTGTAGTTGTAGCAATAAAAAAAAGATTAAGAAAAGAACACTGTATTTATGATTTTAACTTGACAGAAATGCTTGCACTACATGTCGGTACGAAAAATCGTTCCCGTAGCAAAAGTTTAGGGATCATACTAAGGAGGCCCTTCCATGTTGAAGTCACTGGGATGTTGCAACAGCAAAAGGAAAAAAACCAGTTAATTGGGTGAGGGCCATCTCAGTATACCAATGAGGCTAAAATTGGATGTTATTGTAGGTAAAATTTTTAAGAATAGATTTATACGCCCAAGAGAAGTACTTCCTGAGTGTTGTGCTTTCGCACTGTATGGCATGTTACAAAACAAATCCTCTTATGTGCATTTGTTTGATCCTAGCCACTTTTATTTTTTGTTGTTTTGAGAAAAACTTATTTCCAGAATTTGTGTGTTTGACGTTGAGCAAAATTAATGTTCGCTCACAGTGCACAGGCCACTGTGTATTAATTCTGTGTTTTTATGGACAGAAAAATACAGAGTTATAATAGCAGATCAAATCTGCAACGACAATGCACAGAGCACACTACTCGCTTGATGTTTGTCCTTCGTTTAACTCCTCAAACGAGTGGAAGTCCACTCCTTTGGAGTGATTCTTTACTCTTTTGGAGGGGAAATCACTCTTTTTAAATACACACGCATTTTGAAGTGGTTTACAAGATTTCACTCTTTTGGGGAGTGAAAATTTGACATGTTACATGTAGAGAGTACTATGCTTAGACCCAATGGATAAGTGATTGTAATCACAGGTCGTGGGGGGGGGGGGGGGGGGAGGGACATGGCCTATCGCTATCGCTAAATTGAATGCTCATTTTGTAAACTCTTTTGGCGAAAAATGAATTCATAGATTCAACATAATTGACAGAATGGTTCTTTCTAACAAAGCTATCAGTTTCAATGGCAGTAGAAGTAGAATCATCAAGTTTTTTTGCGGGGGGGGGAGAGGAGAAGGAAAGGGGAAAATAGGTACTATAGTATACATGTCATATGGAGGCCTAAACAAATTTCAGTGATTTTGTAAATTAAAATCAGAATCCCCGTTTTGGCATAGTCATTGATAATATGAGTAATTTTAAATTTTCAGAAAAATTTAAAATTTGGTCATTTAATTTTTCTTTAAAAATCATGAATACATGTGCTGTATAACCAAAGATGATGTTTTCACTGAAATGCAAAGGAAAAGTTTGTTTGCTTTTGTCTAAAGAGAGGTAGATATATTGATGCTGCAAGCTTGGTTGGTACCTATGTAACGTAAAGTGCTTTTTTCTCATCTTGTCATGTGTATTTGAAATTGGTCGGGCAAAACAAATGCTGTCATTTGAACAATTATCTAAAGGTATTACTGCTGGCATGGAGTTAAAATAGCCCAGGAATGGGCGTGGCAGGAGCACCACTGGAGTGTATGAACGTTCGAGATTCTGGCCCCGCAATCATGCTCCCGGACCATGACCAGTCTTATTATTCTCATAAGGCAGTATTCAATATGTTTACTTTCACCCCACAACTCGGATGTTTTTATTGATTCCATTCTCCAAACTATAAATACAAATAAAAGCATTAAACTAAATTTTGTTCCTGGAGTGGGATTCGAACCTACGACACCTTTAGCTAACAAGACGGAGCGCCCACCGACGATATGCAATCCGAGCCGGCAGGATTTGATAGGTCTGTTGTAATCTTCAATATAAACATTAACGGATTAAAGCGACACATAATAAAAATGAATAGCGCACCTATGAGACGAGTTGAAAATATATGCCTCCTGGAGCATGATTTCGGCAAATCTCCAAGGAATCAGAGTGTATCGTTGCACACAATATAATCAAGTGATGGTGGAACACACTTTCCACATATAACAGGTCAATAATGATTGGGCCTCTGCTACCGGCATGGTTGCGAAAGTTGGAAACTTATTATGAATTTAATAAGGTCTTCTCAAAACTGTCCAAATCCTTAAAAACTTTTCCTTACGTTACTCCTCAAAAATTATTTTAGTTAGGAATAATTTCAACTTTTAAGTAAAGGAAGTAGGAACAATCCATGTGCGGTGAAGTGCCTTTAATTTGCACTTTAAATGCACTTGTGTATGCAGGTCATTTGAAGGAGAGACAGAAAAATCTGTGAGACCTGTTATTTTGCTTGTTTTTAATCCGTTAATAGGAGGACTGCAAGAATGTATTGACCACTTCTTGCTTTTACTATATTGGAAAAATTTGCAATTGTGTAATTATAGAGACAGCCAAATAAAAAAGGTTTTGTGTTCATGTGCTGCCTACTTGCTATTTTGCAAGCAAATATAACTCCTTGTAAAAAGAAAATCCCCCCTCATTGCCCCACCTTATAAACTATGCAAGGCCTTAAATCACGACCAAGTAGTACAATGCTTGCATTCGATGGATATTGCTTCAATTCCACTGTTTCAAAAGGGTACAAAGGTAATTGTAAGATTTATTTACTTAAAAATCTGATTAAAAGTGCATTGGTCTAACTTAATTAAGGCTTGTGAGAGTTCAGCTTTTCAGGTGATTTCAGCTTTTTTATGCTTTCAAAAAGTTAAAAAAATAAGCTTTTCTTCATTTTAGCCTCCTGTTTGACCGTTCCCAGTTTAAGGGATGTATTCAGCTTTGTTTTTTCCAGATACTTTCAAAACCCCTCACAGGTCTGGCTTAATACAATAGTGATTTATTCGCCTGTAGAAGTGCCACCAAAGTAATAGGATTCGTTGCCCCAGCAAACAGTCCAAACAAATCACAGGGCACAGGCTACACAATGAAAAGTTGAAGTCCCCGCGCTATAAGCCTTGTGATTTGTTGGGACCGATTACTGGGGGCAACAAATCCTATTTACGGCACGTCGAAGGAATTGTAGTTGTACCATGTGTATGCCATTAAAAACAATATGCTGAGGTTTTTTATATAAGGGAGTAATTTTATGAAGAGTATTTTATTTTTTAATATTGTATTTGGTTATAGTAAACATAGGCTGTCAGCCTCACAATGTAGTTATATTATAGAATATTTGACTGTATATTTTAAAAAGAGTAGACATTTTATATCCGTAACCTTATTGCCAATATGTGAATGGTTTTGATGATCCCGACCATCCTTGCAGTGTTCTCTTGCATCTAAATTCAGACTTTCCAAAAAATCTTTCCTAGCTATTTCTGGAGGAGCCTTAACCCCCGGAGGGGTATACCGGTCCGATTTGATTGGTTGTACATTGGGGTATTTGGTATATAGCCAATCAGAATATTGTTAGGAAACTTGAAATGTTTGACAGATATGACGGTCAATTTTAATGGTTTACTCAGAGCTTATATCCTCATACATCAGTAATGAGCAATCAGTGATACTGTAAGAAGGTGGTATAGACCTAGGGGTTAAATTGACTGCAGCAATATTGGGTTCACCTGAACAATGGAAATTTCATAAATTAAAAATTTGACCGAAATCCTCAACAACAGTTTTTTTAATGTGAGGTGAATCCACCACCCCCGTTAATTCGTGAACAAACACGATTTAAACTTTAGTGTACTCCTACTACAAAATATGGACAGAAGAAATAAAAAACTCCAATTTTCTTCCAGAGTAGATGGAATCTGCACATAAAAACTCTACAATTTTACTATAATCACGCCCCTACCAACAGCGTTTAAATGATGTGTTAAAAATCTAAACTTTTTGAGCTAAATCAGGGATATGGGCTACAGGTCTCAAGAAATGCCCTGTTTAATTTGTGTATATAATTATGAAAAAGAGCACATGAAAAAAATTGTGTTACATAAGTTATATGGCCCTCCATTTTCTGATTAAAACTTTAAAAATATTATTTTCTCAATTTTTATTTGAGAAAAGATTTCTCAAGGAAAAGTATTTTGTTTACTATAAAAGAGAGAAAGGGGAATTACCCCTAGTTTGTTTGCTCTAACTTGCACCTGTTTAGATGCACAATAAGGGAAGTGGGGGAATTCCCCAGATGTAAATTAGAAACTTGTTTATGCTTTTGAGATCAAAACATTTTGCAGGAACTAGGGAATTCCCCACAAAGTTATATATATGAAGTGATTGAATTTAGATTGTGGAAAATCTGATTTGATGGGGCAAGGTCATGATTATGATGAGGATGATTAATGATGATTGTAGACAGGGAATTCTAGCTGTGTGAAGATAAATAGAGTTGTGACTGAAGGAATGAGGCCAGCAGCAGTGAAATCAGAGGAGCTGACTGAGAGCTCTGGAGCTAGTACAGTATAATTATAGCTAACTAGTATTACTCGACAATAATGGTAGATTGGAGTTCTACCTCTAGTGCCAGGATTTAATATTTGGATTGCCGCCGGGAGTTGATAGCTAAATTGTCTGCTGTGTCTTTAAGCCAAAGAGCTTCAGTTTTGGAATAAAAAAAGGGATTCCAGTGTGGTTCCTATATGAGGACATAGAGACAGACTGATGGTGGTATCTTACCTGGATTTTATTATTGTGGAACAGTTGTCGTCGAGGGGAAAGCCCCGTAGTCTTGAACTGCTGGACAAGATTACCTTCAGGACTGAGAAAGATTCCCTTGGAATTATTACCTGAGATTTGTATGACCTTGTGCGCTGTCAGTTTGGAGTCTTCGTTGTGAGGGACATAACGTTGAACTTGCAACCTACATGTGGACATCAGAGGCCATTCTGTTTACAAATTAAGTCTAAAAAATTGTGTGTATTGTGTAATTCTGATTTATGTAATGTTTTGGACATACCAAATTCTTTGAACCAATTTACAAATCATTTAAAAATCTGTTTTGTTATATAAAATTCAGATCACTTGTGCACAAGGCTCGTTTATTTTGTGTTTTTGAAAGGTATTTCTGACCTTAGGCGTCAACGAGACGTCTCATAAAGAATTGGGGGCTAGTCCGGGAATTGAATTGAGATAAATTGCAGCCTTTTTGTTCAGAATTTACACCTTAAAAGTGGTTGTGGTGAAATATTGCTAACATTGTGCCATTTTGGCCATAAAAAATGGGTGGTATTACGTGGTACTATTTGTAGTTTGGTTCAAGTTAATATATAGTGTTGTAGAGTACAATCACAATGGGTGATCCAGAAGTGTTAATTGGGCAAATAACTTGGGAGCAGTTTGATGAGCTGAGAAAGCCTGAGTTAATGAAACGAGCCAAGCATTTGGAACTGGAGCAAAACATGCTATGAGAAAGCAAGTCATCAAAAATAATTGATTGAAAATTAGTTCATGAAGATGTTTGGGATGATTCATATTGGAAAAGATAGAAGAGTTTCTGGAACAGGGCAATAGGGTGCATTTCCAGTAAAAGAACTTGAAATTCAAAAGGAATAGAATTAAGATTGAAAAAGATGGAAATGGACAAATCAAAAAGAAAGGAAATTGAAGTAGAGAAAAGAAAAAATTGCAAATGCAGCAAAGAGAAGGAAGGAATTAGAATTGAAAAATGCAAAATGAAATGAGACAAAAAAGAAAATGGAAATGCAACACAAAGAAAAGGAATTGCAAATGCAAAAATGAGATCCAACAAAAAGAGATGGATTGCAAGTTGAGAAGGAAAAGAATTGGAAGAAGGAAAATTGCAAAATGAGATTGAACAAAGGAGCTGAAGCTCAATTAGAGTGAGAAAAATTGAAACAACAGGCTAGCTCATCAGACTCTTCCAAGAAATCTGGTTTTGATGCGGCGAAAAACATTCGCCTGCGTTCCAAAATTTACAGGGAACACGAAGTAGACAAATACTTCTTACACTTTGAGGAATTGCCAATCCAGTTTGAAATGGGCCCAAGGAGTTTGGACCTTGTTGCGACCATTCATGTCATTGGAAAAGCCCGAGAAATATATTCGGCATGTCATTAGAGACAGCTGTAGTGATTATGACGACGGTAAAGCAGCAGGGCTCAAAGCATATGAATTGGGGCCAGAGGCATATTAGACAAAAATCAGGTCTTGTCAGAAAAAGGATGACCGCCCATGTTGGAATGTGCCCGGTGTAATAGGAAACAAATGTTGATCGTTGGCTTCTCTCAAAGAAGTTGGGCAAAATTTTGGTCACTTAGGGAGTTGATGTTAGTTGAAGAGTTCAAAACCCGTGTCTACATCCAGATATCAGAAACACATCGGTGAAAACAAAATTGACAGTCTGCTGAAGCAGCCGGAAAGGCCGACGACTATGCATTGACACAAAATTAAGTCAATGAGGCATAGCCAAGGAATATACTAGGTACAACAAGTACAAAACAATAAGTCGGGGGTTCTAACAAGAGTTCATGGTTAGCACTCAGGAGGGGAAATCCCAGTCAGGTCCCATGAAAGGGGAGTAAAGACAGTAATGGTGCTACTAATCAAAAGCATGGGAGGGGACCCAAATCACAGTCACATTGCCATCACTGTAAAAGCCGGAATACAAAGTCAAAGGTGTTGGGAGATACATGGATATCCACCAAAAAAATGGAGGGAGCCAAAAAGGGAGTCAAAACCAATAGGTTGTGCAGTTACTTGAGGGTAAAAGTTCCATTCTTCTGGTCAAAAAAACAAGAAATCCACAAAAGGGAATGAAACAGAAAAAAAAAGAAGGGATGACTTTTAAGCCTTTTGTTTGGAGGGATTGTGTCACTTTCAGTTGATAGTTTAGATCCAAAACCCGATTAGAATTCATGCGGGACACGTGCTCGAGCAGTCCATGAAATTGGAAAGATGCACTGCCATTGATATTGAGAGTTCCACAGGATGTGCATTGATTCAGGGGATAGGTATGATTGTATTAGTGTCCTCTTCACACAATGAATTTGAAATCAGATGGTTTCTGGAACTGTCACAATGGTGTTAGACAAGAAACTCCAGTTAAAGGGGTATCCATGTTTATGGAATGATTTGGCAGGGGGGAAAGTACTCCCAGATCCCTTAGTTTCCCAGGTGCCTGTAAGTGGATTAATTGATGAGGAAATAGACAGTTTTTCCAGCATGTGCAGTAACAGGTCAATGACCAGAAAGCCTCCAGGAAAACCAGGAGCAGGTGATGAGTCAAAAATACTCAACACATAGGAAGAGCGTCGAGGATGATTGGTCCAAAGTTAGAGGATACTTTTCTCTCAAATTACCGAGAGGAATTTGGAGGTCATCTTCCCTAGTCAGGGGAGACTAATTCCCTGTTAGTGAAAAATCCAGCCCCCTGAGACAAACAAAGAGTGACAAGCTGGAAAAAACAATGGAAAATACAGCCGCCTGAGCATGATTGATAGAGTAGGGGACTGTAAGGAGCCCCTTTAAGCCATGACAAAGCTGGTAAATGAGCAGCACAACGACCCAGACATTAGGAATTAGGTGAGAGGGCATTGTCGCAACAGGAAGCAGAGCAATTCCTTGATGTTTCTACAAACAAAATGGTGTCCTCATGAGAAAATGGCTGCCACCTGATGCACTTGTAGATGAGGAATAGAAGGGTTCATGCATCAAAATTGTAGTGCCAAAGGTTAACCATAGGGAAGTGATAGGCATAGGCCATGATAGTCCCATGGCAGGACCCTTAGGTGTGAGAGAAAAACACATGAAGAATTAGGAGTCATTTTGGGGGCCTACCTCAGAAAAGATGTGTCGAGTATTGTAAGACTTGTCACACATGTCAAGGGTGGGCAAAGCCCAATCAGAAATCCAACTGCTCCCTTGCAACCAATTACCAGCATTGATGAGCCATTTAGGGGTGGTTAAATAGATTGCGTTTGTGGGACACTTCCCAAAGACCAAGTCAGGAAATCAGTATTACTGACCATCATGTGCGCTTCCAAGATTCCCTGAGGCTATCCCTTGAGAAATATTAGGCACACGTATTGTGAAAGCTCTAACAAAGTTTTTCACCCTAGTAGCCTTCCAACATCAATTCAGTCTGATCAGGATCAACATTTCATGTCAGGGTTTTGTTCCAACAAGTCATCGACCAGTTGGGAATTTCCCAGTACAGTTCTTTTCAGCATACCACCCAGAATTACCAGGGTGGCTTCCTAGAAAGGTACCACCAAAACATTGAAAACAATGAGTCAAAACCTATTGTTTTGAATTTGAGAGGGATTGGGATGAGGGCGTTCATCTCCTGTTATTTGCTTACAGGAGGCTGTACAAGCGTCATTAGGATTTAGGTCCTTTAGTTGGTGTTTGGTCACAAAGGTTAGGGGACCATTGAAAACTACTGAAAGAAAAGTGGTTCTGTGGAAGATCCTGATGTGAATTTGTTAGACTATGTGTCTCAATTTCAGACACAGGCTCCAAGAGCCACAGAAATTGCCAAAACAAAATCTCAAACAGAGTCAGCAAAAAATGAAAACATGGTTATGACAAAGATGCTAGAACAGAGTATTCAAAGCCCAGGTGGATAAACTGCTGGACTTTTTCCAATACAAGGGCCATCCTTTGCAAAAAGGGGGGGGGGGGGCCAAGTATTCTGGACATATGAGATTGAGAACAAAGTGGGAGACCTTGACTATGTGATCAAAACACCAGGTAGACGTAAAGGCGGAACAATTATGTCACATAAATATGCGTCAAAAGAGTACAATGAAAGAGATGCTGACATAAAGCCCCTTGCATGTGTAATGTCATCTAGAGGTAGTGATGAGTGTGACAAATGATGACATAAAGACATCAGAAATGAACAAAACAGCACTGAAACACAGAAAAGGAGAAGAGAAAATGATTATGTGTGCAAATTGCACAAAATTCTGACATACTTGCCAATTTAGACAAGGAAAGATTAGGCCATCTCCCACAATCAACAGGTGAATTGAAAGAGTTAAATTCTGAGTGGGAAACATATTTCCTGGTACCCAGTGAGACAAAATTTGTCATAAACCCATGAAATAGATTAGGGTTGATTCCGACCCCATAAAACAAACATCCGTATAGAGTGAATCCATCAGTTGCAACATATAGGGAATGAGGTGAAATACATTTAGACAAGGGAAAATAGCTAGAGCAAAGCAATAGTGAATGGAGTTCCCAATGTATTCTGGTTCACAAACTTGATGGTTCATTTCGTTTTTTGTCACAGATTTGATAAAAAAGTCCAACCGTCGTTCCAAAACCGACTCATATCCAAATCCCACTGATGATGATTTGCATAGATAGAGTTGGAAATGCCAAATTTGTTAGCAAAAAAAATTGATTGTTGGAAGGGTATTGGCAAGTTCCCTCATTGACCGTGCCAAAGAAATGTCAGCCTTTTGTACGCCCGATGGCCTATCCCAATACAAAAGAATGGCATTTGGTCTCAAAAAATTCTGCCGCAAAATTTCAGAGATAGTGAACAGAGTGTTGTAAGGCCATAGAAAATTGTGAAGCCTATGTCGATGATTCTCCTTGAGTACAGTGAGACATGGGAGGAACACATGAGGCAGCTCCATCCAATTGTTGAGAAATTATCTCAGGCGGGTTTAACTGTGAATTGGTGAAAGTGAATTTTGCCATGCAAAAGTCACATTACTTAGGGCATATTTTAGGACAAGGGCAAATTAGTCCAATCACTGCAAAAGTTGTTGAAGCAATGAGAAATTCCCCCACACCACAAAGCAAAGAGGATCTCATTAGATTCTTAGGTATGGTCGGGTGGTATACAGAAAAATACTGTCCAAATTTCTCAGAAATGAGTGTCCGTGACCAACCTTCTGAAGAAAAACGCAATAATTGTGGGGTCAGAGCAATGCCAAAAAAAAAAAAGCGTTTGAGAAAATCAAATTATTTGATGAATCGCCAGTGTTGATTGCGCCCAGACTTCAGAACAATTCAAGTTGGCCAGGTGATGCCAGTGATTAGGGGTGGTGGAGTCTCAGCCAAGCAGATTGAAAATGATGTTGTAGATCATCCGGTATGTTATTACTCTAAGAAGTTGACAAACATCAGAAAACTGACTCAACAATTGGGAAAAAATGCCTTGCATTGCTACAGTCCTTGCAAATTTTTGAGAGTGTACTTGAGAGTACAACAGCCCACCCAGTTCTAGTGTATACGGATCACAATCCATTGACATTCATCCACAAGATGAAAAAATAGAAAATCAGAGATTGTCAGGTGGAAGTTTAAACTGCCTACAAGAAACAATCTGGAAGACATAAGACATATCAAAGGAAATGATAATGTCTTGGCAGATGCTTGTCCAGAGCTGCCTTAAATTTTGTTCAGGAATTAGTTAGTATTACAATTTTATGTAATATAGACTGAAGGCCGCAATGCAAGAACATTATAAAAGGGAAAATTTACACGGTGTAACTGTATGAAAATTAACAAAAAGGGTGTAAAGGTATAAAACCAAGATTTTGGAAAATTTTCATTTCTTTCAATTTTCTTTTTACGGGGGAGGATGTTATAGGGCCTCCATTTTCTGATTTTAAACTTTTAAAAAATTATTTTCTCAATTTTATTGAGAAAAGATTTTCTCACGGGAAAGAAAAGTATTTTGTTTATATAAAGAGAGAAAGGGGAATACCCCTTAGTTGTTTTGCTAACTGCACCTGTTTCGATTGCCCAATAAGGGAAGTGGGGAATTCCCCAAGATGTAAACTTAGAAAATTGTTATGCTTGAGATCCAAAAACATTTGCAGAACTAGGGAATTCCCCCACAAAAAGTTATATATATGAAGTGATGTAAATTAAATTGTGAATCTGATTTGATGGTGCAAGGTATTGTTTATGCATGAGGATGATTTTATGTAATGATTATGGTTAGAAAGGGAAATCAAGCGTGGAAGATAATAGGAGGTTGTGGGGGGGGGGGGGACTGGAAGGACTGAGGCCGGCAGTTGAAATCAGGAGCGGAACTAGAGCTCTGGAGCGATACAGTATAATTAGCTACTAGGATTACTCTACAATAATGGTAGATTGGAGTTCTAAATCTAGTGCAGGTTTTAATATTTTGGATGACGCCGGAGCTTGATACCTAAATTGTCTGCTGTCGTCTGTTTAAGGCCAAGAGCTTCAGTTTTGGAATCAAAAGGGATTCCCAGTTTGTGGTCCTATAGAGGACATTCATTATAGCGACAGACTGAGTGTGGTATATACTGGGATTTTATTATTGTTAAACATTTGTCGTCGAGGGACAAGCCCCGTCGTCTTGAACTGCTGGACAAGATTACCTTCGGACTGAGAAATTCCCTTGGCATATATTACCTGAGTTTTGTATGAACGTGTGCGCTGTCAGCTTGGAGGTTTCGCTGTGAGGACATAACTGTGAACTGCAACGCTAATGTGGACATCAGAGGGACATTCTTTTTTTATAATAAGTATAAATAAATTGGTTTAATTGTGTAATTTGATTTATGTAATGTTTGGACATACCAAATTCTTGAACCATTACAAATCATTAAAATCTGTTTTTTTGTTATATAAAATTCAGATTACCTTGGGCCACAAGTGCTCGTTTTTAGTTTGTGTTGTTTTTGAAGGTGTATTTCTACCTTAGGGGTCCACGAGACGTCATAACAATAAGTGTGGAGCTTGTTGAACTTGAGCATGGAGTCTGAGAAAGAAATCAATGTTCTTAGTGCATCCTTCTCAAAGACTCCTTCATATTTACCAACAAAATGTCACTACCCACAAAGGGTCTTCCATATCTGGTAGAGTAGCAATTGAAAAAACATCGGGCCTTTGAGGGGGTTCTCACCAGTAAAATTCATATTGCTCCTGTCCTTACAAATCTGGTGATGTTTTGGGGAAGGGAGGGGTTTCTAAAGGGCTCATTGGCTGAAATAATTCAACTTAAATACGAAGGATAATTAATCAATCCTTAGGAAGCAGTAGAGCAGTAGCATATAAAAAAACATAGTTTTAAGTATTGCTTTCATAATGGTATGGGTGTTGTTGTTGTAGTGTTTGTTAAAGTGTGGGGGACAAATTTGTTGATGGGCTAAGAATTGGCGGCACCGGACCTCTTTTTATGGGGGGAAGTGAATTTTTAGCCTCTCTCTTGATCCACCCTTCCGCAGGCTTCTCGCTTTCCAAAAGGTCTTTATGCATTTGCTCCCACATGATGGAAACTACCAGCCCGAGGATGTTGTAAAGTTCACCTCCCTAAAGACTTCAACCCCGATGTTAGCCTCCACATCCTGTAGCTATAGGTCTTAGGTTGTTTTTTTTTCTCCATTCGTCTGGTCCCTTTATTTTTGCTTTTCCATCCGCCATGCTTTTTCACTTTTGGTTTTAGGGCTGCCTTCTTATTTTTGTGTGTTTGTTATGTGCATCCCTGTAATTTATGTATGTCAATATGGGCTTGTCCTGGATATATAGCCAATTGTTATAAATTAAAATAATTTATGGGGGGAAAATATCAAAATTTTGGATTTTATTTTGCCCAAAATCGCTGATTCTTACCCAAAATTGGTTATTTTTTGGTCCCAAATTGCTGATTTTTACAAAAAATCCTTTTTCTTTCTCAGGGGTGGGGCGAAACTGAGGGTGGGGGGGGAGGAAAAAAAACTGGGGGAAATGCCCCCCCCCCTGGTGCTGCCACGAGATCTGGAGTCACTCACCTTTAAGCAGTGAAACAGTGGTTATTGATACTTCAGAATATTTTGGATATGCGTAAAGCCCCAATTTTAGGGTATTTATTTTCCCTCTTTTGCCGATAACTTCAAAAACATCTAATTTAAAATCCCATGAAACATATTTTTGCCTGGGGATTAATGTGTAGCTGTATGAAAGCACAAATTAACACAAACGCAAACCATGGTAAAAGTGCAAAAATCCAGAATTATCACATTTTTAGAGACACTTGTTTTTTAAATTTTGAAAATTAAATATAGGGGATTTAATTTGAATGGCCTTTCTTAATAATATGATACATGTTAATTAGTACGTCAGTAAATAATATCCATATGGTTTATAAATTATGACTCATGGACTAACTATCTCGTTCAAGGAAACGTCTGATCACATGTTTAATTTGATTCAATATTATTACTGAAAGCTAGATAAACATAACTCCAGTATAGGCTGTCATTTGTGTCATCTAGCAGCCTTTGCAGAGGGTATGGCCTGGTGTCATTTCATGGGTGTTTAAATGTAAGTGGGGGCAAGGGCATGGTGTTCGGCTAAATGTAGACTTTACCAGTAATACCGACCATAATGGATGTGTTGCATTGATCAGCCGTGTTCTTGGGTGCTACTTGGTGTTATTTGGATGAGTCGGGATTTTGTGACATTAGGCTATTTTTGGAAGCTAAAAATATCAAATGGCATTTCTGGTACACATTTTGCACATTGGCCACTCCAAAGAATGTCTATTTTGATACTAAGGGCCAAGTAAAGAAATAAACCAGTTAACATCCGGACTTTTGAAAAAGTTGGTGAAGAGGCCCTTATTCTTTGGTTTGTGTTTTTTTTTTTCACAGCTGTCCGCCATGTCTAAGATGGCCACTGTGCTCTTATCTGAGATAGTTTTTGGTGCAGCTGAAGTTATTTAACTTAAGGGTCAATGTAGATCACCAAATGGGTTTATATCATACTTTCCATGTGCAATCATTGCCCCTAGTATTTCCCTTCCCCCTTTTTAGCCTTGTGTTTGTTTTTTTTAGTTTTTGTGTTAATAACAAATAACAAAAAAATTGTTTGGGGCCAAATCAGAGCGGGCGGGGACGATCACTGTTTTATTGTGTCGCCTGACCGAATGTTCATGGTGCACCTACTAAGTCAAATCTGTGTGTCCGTCCGTATACCGTCTGTCCGTTTGCATATTCATCAATTTTAATTAGCTTTTTGCATATTTTTTCAGCCTTTCGGTTACCTTTTTTGAAATGCTTCTGCTGGCTAAAAGCTAATCCCAATTTACTTCCACTTGTAGGGTGGATAAAGTGAGGTGCCAAAATATTATGTTGGTAGCTTTTGGCTGCATTATTTGCTATTCATGAATATATTAGCTTATTTTGGCCGGTCACAATGGACACCCTTTCCCCGCAAGGTTTGTGTGCAGTTATCTGGAGTTTCCTTAAGGCGTATATGATGTAACATGGTGGGAGAAGCAGTTAAATAGTTCCAACCTGATTAGGTGTGGCAGATTTCGGCTGAATTACTATGCAATGAGCTAATTGATATGCAAAAATCAGCGTAATTGCTATATTTTTGAAACGGTACATCGGATATTAAATTCCGGTTCACTGCAACGAACCCACTATGGTGCGCCTCTTTGCCATTTGAAAGTTCTGATACATGCGACTTAGGTATGCAAATGAGCTAATTAAATAGGCAGAATTGTGTAATCGCTAATGGTACATTGGATATGCAAAATTCCCTTGGTACAGGAAAAACTATACCATACACCTTGTGTGTGATCCTATGGGAGGGGACAGGGTGTGGTGTTGGGGAGGGGGAAGGGTTTGTGTTGGGGTGGGGCAGGGTGTGATGTTTGGGAGCGGGGCAGGTGGGTTGTACGTGGCAATGTGGGGTGCGTTCGGGGAGGGTGTGGGTGAGTTGAGGGGTCGGTTGTGGATCGGGGTGGTGTGCGTTGGGGAAGGGTGCGTTGGGGAAGGGTGGGGTGTGTCCGCGAGGGGCGGGGTGACCTCTTATGAACCTTGGTGACTTCTGTGACCTCGTGACGTTGTGTGACCTTTGTGACCCCCAATGGGACCTTGGTCCCCCTTGTGACCTCACGTCCCCTTTTGGCCCATTCACCATTCAAATCGGTGGTGCCAGGGAGCGATCGGGGGGGATGCGAGGGGAGGGGATTGGTGTGTCAGGGAGGGGAAGGGTGGGGGTCGTCAGGGGGGGCATGGTGGGGTGCGTCGGGGGCCATGGGTGGGGTGCGTCGGGGGAAGGGTGGGCCGGGGTAGACTGGATTGGGTCCTGGTGGGGTGACCATGGTGCCTCAATGGACGTTTGGTGCCGCAATGACCCTTTGAGACCCTTTGAGACCCTTTGTGACCCTATGCGAACCATCAGTGACCCCTATGCGACCTTTGTGATCCCATGTGACCTTTTGACCATGTGGACCTGGTGATCTCATGTCACTTTGGTGACCTCATTTCACCATTTTTTGACCCCTTTAACAAACCGCAATGGCAGACAACACTAGCAGTCCAAGGGCCGCGATGTAATTTTTCATACATTTCGGTTTAACTTTTTATAATGCTCTGCTGGTGCTAAACACTATGCCCGATTTCAAACTCAAACCATTTTTGTGTAACACTGTTCTCCAGTGCCTTTGTTTTCTTTCTAATCATTTGCCCAACTTCATCATAAAGCAAGTGACCGCGCAACCAGGCGACACTGTGGTTCGAGAACCCCGCCAATTTTGTTGTTCTTTTACTATTGTCCTAATACTCGAGAAAGATAGAAGGGTTCTCAAAGAAAAGATTTAAACTGAAAGTTGTGACTTTGTAGGGCCTATTTGTGAATGGAGGCAAACTCACTTTGAGGGTAAAAAGATAAACTTCTTTTTGAAGCAAAGAGAATTGTTAAATTGGTTAAACCACTCTTTGTAACAATTTTTCTTCAATTTAATACATTTGCCTATGTTTAATCAATTTTAATATAATTTTTCATGAAATTTTGTGACAAGAAATGATGTAATTGACTCCTGATTAATTTGATGGCATCAATGTGTAATCTCATATATTAGGTTGTGCTCATTTTAATTTGAAATTTTATTACAATGTCGAGGACCGAGACCTCAGAGCTATACCCAACAGTGTTACCCCTCTCTAGGGGGTATCCGTCCCTCGAAACTGACCATCACGGCTGGGACAATTAGGGGTTTTACCACCCTACTCTTCTCAAAACTGAACAGTGCTACCATATAGGTATGACGCTCTGTACATGGGACTGACTGCTTACCGTCCCACGCCGAAGGGGAAAGCGAACTCTAGTTTTAATCAATAGTTTCTTAATAAATTTTATCCCTTTATTAAATGATGAAGAGATAATGTGTACATCCAACAACTTTTCACAGATTAAAAAAAGTATTTTTTAATTCGACTCACAAAACTAGCCAATAATTATGCCCCCAAAATGTGCCAAAAACCAATGTCATTTCGCCCACCATTGACACCTTTAAATTAGACTGGATTCGTCATCAGCTGATAAAATAGTCGGGGCTTCCATATCCCACACTGAGAGACACACACTGTCATCATCTCTCGAGCGATTGAACTGGTTCACATCAGAGCTTCCATATATCATAACACACCATGGGCCGCCGATGCCGCCCAGCCTCACAGTGTGTGATATAGCGTGTGGTTTAATAGCTGGTTGTTATGCTTCAAAGGCTTATATTAATTATTTGATATTCTGCAAACCAGTTGAAAAGCTCTTGCTACATTGCTTGATTGATGTCTTTTATATAGATTGTTCATAAAACGTTGGTCAAATCAAGAGGATATATGTGACAGATGGGGTCCAGTAACGCAACTTTTGACTAATATTTGATAATTGGTCATTATTTGACTATGCAGTAAAAGGTAACCTATTATTAAGGTTATGTTAGTAACAAATATATTGTGGAAAAGAACCACATTGGAAAATGAGTTCATAACCAGTAGTGGTTTTGGCCAATCAGTTAAATTAGCGTTTGATACACCAATTAGGTTTGTAAATTTACAAAAATGTAACCAGAATCTTATTGAACAAGTAATTTCTGGTTTTAAATTGTTTATATTAGTGGAAAGACCACACTGGATATGGTTTGTAACCAATAGTATTTCTGAACATCAGTCAAATAGTTTTAATAAATCTAGGTGTAAATATACAAAATGTAACCAGAATTCTATTGAGAACCTAATTCTGGTTTTAAGTTTTGTCATTTAAGCTCTCTTGATATTGTATTTGCTCAAAGATCATGTGGGCTGGTTATACAATATGAGCTAATATATACATCTCATCAGATGTTCCAATATTTGAAACCAATTCTGAAGTGTCCGTTTTTATACAACCTCTTGACAAACCAGTAGTTTAAGTAAAAGCACAGATTGTATTCGTTTTTAAGGTTCCAATTTCATAGTCAGGGTTGGCAGAAAAAAGGTGTCAGGTTACAGAAACTCCCGTTAAAAATCTAGTTGTGGCGACGAATGAACCATTGGCATCACTGTCGTTATCCAAGAGTCCACTGGTTAGACAAGCACATGGTAACATTATAAATCATGGAATATCTACATCTCCAGGATAGTTATCATCTTTTTCTGCGTTGCATGCTTTGGTTACACCCCCATGTACCAACCGGTATCCAAGATTTAAATTCCAGCAAAAACTCTAGGTTAAATGGTTTACTCTTTCAGGACCCTAATGAAGCATGGGTACATTTGGGACTGGTGCACAAATATGTGTGGGGTTCAAAAGATCATCTGGGGGTCAAAGATCATTCTGGGTGGTCTATTTTGGGTCAATTTTACCCTGAATGTTAAACCCAGAGTACATAATGGGCCCACTGTACCAAGCAATTTATGGACTTATGCTGTCTGCGCAATTTGTGTTCCAGGACCAATCAGTTTGCATTATCTTAATAGGGCAGATATTCACTATTTTCTATTCAATATCAACTCTGATGTTTTTTAGTTGCATTTGCTCACTCTAGCTCAGTCTAAAAAATATAAGAGTAATAACATTTAAAATTTTGTTCCTAGAGGAAGAATCGTACCCAAACCTTTGGAAGTACACAGTTGAGAGGCTATTAGGGACGCACGCCATGCAATAGTGCCAGCAAAATATTGTTCTTTGTAATACTTAAATAAATACATTAAGAATAAACCACAAACATAATCATGAATAAGGCTGCTATTGAGACGAGTCAAAATGATGTGGTCCTGGAACACAAGTTTCGGACGGAATAAGCTTTTGCACTGTATCCACATACTTGATGGTTCTCAATGGAACTTGAACAGAATGACCTTGGGCTCCCTACACAGCAGTCAGACTACCACTGATCTGACATTCGCAATGAAATATTTTTTTATGCACCGCATAATCACCCTCTGCTTGTTTTAAAAGGTGCAACGAGAGATTTCACATATCAGGTGTCCCTTAAAAACAAAAAAAAAAAAAAAAAAAAAAACAAGGGGTTCTTCATCAACTATTTGCTCGCGGGCCATGGCGGTCTGTATACCCTTCAAAATATTCATTCTCGCAGGCCAGATGCACCCTCTTTTGCTATTTGCTGTATATTCAAAACGGTTCAATGGCCAACCACCAAAGCGTCGCGGGCCGGATCTGGCCCGCGGGCCGCTGTTGAGAACCCCTGCCTTAAAATCAACAGTACTGAATTTTTGCCCTGATGTAAAGCCTTTCCATCAAAAATATCCTCATCTGACAGGATTCAGCTGAGAAATGTTTTCTTTGGTACAAAAATTGTGAAATTTCTAATTTCCGTATAGGAGCAAATATGAAATTCAGCCTATGTTTTACATTGAAATATAAGCAAATCAAAATCACCTGTTTTCTCTCTTTTAAGACATCTGTACCAAACACAAGGTAAGAAATCTATTGATTATCTATCTAATAATGAAATTACCATTTAACACAATATTTGGGTGCCTCAAATCTCTTGTTGCACTTTACTTGGCTGTAAGTGCAACCCTCCATTATGTTTGATCCCTAAACCATGGTGAATTTCAGGTCATCACATAAGCTTTTGAATTTTTCCCATGGTTCTACATACCCACAGTGGTTCCGATATACTCATTATTTCCATGTCAATTAAAACAACTTGGTTAGTACTCCCGGCATAGCTAGCTGTGGTAGTGCTCCACGAAGCACACACTTCAAGTTTCAATCGCTTGAGCTTGACTTTTGTGGTATGAAAAGTGATGACGGGGGGGGGGATGCGAAGTACAAACAGAATTCATGAAAATTCTATCGAGTAATTCACTAACACCAGTGTAAAATTCATACATGTCCTATCTGGCTCCGGGATGACGTCACTTTCGTTGAAAACAACCATATCACAAAGTTAACATGCACGGATAGTAGCTAGTCCTTTATTTGTAGTGCTTTTGTGACACATTATGGTCTCATGTCAACTGAAATAGTTTATTTGTTAGATATGCAATCTGCAGGCATCTGACCTTGAAATAGTGGCTACCACTGTTTGTTTGTTTTAATTTTTCATGTCGGTTCTCAACTCAACAGCATTATCTTGTGCTGGTCGGGACGGGTCTGAACACCCACCTTTTATTAGTTTCGGCAGTTATGCATAGTGTGGTTCACCAGCCATACCTGTTTTAACCCAAAAAGAATTTAGATAAATACGAACATACTTTTCTCTTATATATGACATGACATTATGTTACATTACAGGTGGTTCAATTCATTTCCTGGAATCCACACTTGAAAATGTCACATAAAGTTTAAGATCTGTGACATTCATTTTCAAATGACATTCTCATTTAAGTAAAGGGACAATTCAAAAGATTTTGGGACAGAAATGCCTCTTTTTAAACAAAGCCAGATTTTTGATCATGTGCACATAGCCCTACCCTCCAAATTTAATAAATACCCCACAAAGAACGGTAGCTAAGCAGTTCTTTGTGTTATATAAGTTCGCGTATTTGTGTTTATAAGGATTGATAAACATCTGTTCTATATAAGATTGTAACAATCTTTGTTTATATTGTGACAATCCTTGTCTATAGTTATATAGGATTGCACAAATCTCTGCATTATAGGTAACGGTGGTAACAATCAGATAAGGATTCCTTTTTGTTAAAGGTTGGGTGTTCAGTCTTTGGACCCCCCCCCCCCCCCCCCCCCCGATTACCGGTTTGGTGGTAGTAGTACTCCATTTTGATTATCAGATGACAAAGGACATATTTTTTCATTGTCGGCCTGAAAATTTCAGCTTTCAAATTCCATTTTTTTCTCAAGAATAGATAAAAACGTTACCTTTTTTAATGGTTAACAGCATATTAGCACAGTCTTGAATAGGGCTTTGCAAAAATGAAATTATGCTTTCTACCCATCAAAAACAACAAGTTTGTCTCATGGTCCTTGAGTGTGGGTATGTGCAAGTGCCAGGAGGCTCGCATCAAGTTGAGAACAAAATAGACCTAAATCAAACAAGGGAACCTTTAAATGTTGATCTAGACAATTAACAAAGTGGACGTACATGCAAACCGTGTTTGGAGGGGGCTACGTTAAAGGGCACAAAGAGATTTTCTGAGGATACAAATTTATCTACAATTGCAGTTATAGATTTTGTAGGGACCTACCGAGAAAGCTTCAAAGGTTTTTGGAAAGCAAAGGAGAAAGGAAACCAAAACTATGTTTTGAAATTGTCTGATACTGTTCTAATAGGCCTCCATAGAGAAGCACGCTTTGATTAATTTTCATTGGTATTTAAGATTTCAAAATAGTCAAAAATCCCAGTTTCAACAAAAATTGCGGGTTGCACTGTTGAATTGAAAATTGTTGTTGTTTTGTCTCATTGGGGGTGCCCTGTTGAAGGAGTACAGTTATAGTTTATTTACAGAGGTGGGAATTGTATAGATGATGGACATCAATGTACTATTAAGTCACATTGCTGCCCAGGTAAAATACGTAAAATTGAGGAGGATTTTAAGTGTAAATAGTTGCAATTCTCTTTAAAGGTCCAGGCCCGACCTAATAGGCCACGTCCCAGGGACCCAAGTTTACCGGAAGTGCGTCCAAATTTTGGTTATCAGAAGAAGCTGCTATTTTCTCATTTACCCTATGTGATATCTTAGGGCTAAAGAATGTCTTAGTGTGGAAGTTATGAGCGAAAAATATGCCCCAATTGGGTCGACCAATATTAATTTTACACAGCACTTATGGGGGGCTTACAAAAATTATGTTTTTGCTGTCACATCAAACGGATGAAATATCGCGAGCGAAATTTAGAGATGGAGTTTTGGGTGAAAAAGTCTCTATCAAGATTTGGAAACTTTGGCTACTAATTCGGGCCATCCCCCCTTTAAGCTATAGGCAATTCTTCAAGGATGAATTGGCATTTGAACAAATACGATTTAAAAAAAAAACTACTAGAAGTACATCTGGATACCAACGTAAGCGAAATTTGAATTGTATTAAATGCTTTGGTGAAGTCAATTCGGTTTTGTTACCAGTTATCAAATTTTAGTTAAATGATCCAAAACAGAGGCAGTGTGAGATGGGCTGAATATAACTAATTTATTCGTTCAGGTTGCTGAGGGTTTTGTTGGACTACAAAACTCTATAATTTGTTTGGAACAAGTTATTCAGAAATAAAATAATGTGTTGTAGAAAAGTAAAGACAATTGTTAATAGAGCTTTAATATATGCATCAAAATGGGTGGAATTTTGCCTTTCAGAGATTGCTATATCCTTTCTTTTACGAGCAAATGTACATGATGAAAAAATGAAAATTTTTCGCATAAAGTGTCATGTCTGTTTCGTTCTGCAGGCATCGACACAAAAGATCAAAATGATTCAGAGAAATAATAGTACACGGATTGTACGACCAGCACATATTGTTTGTATTGTGGTTTTCAAAAATTCAATATAGAAAGCGCTTTTGGCGATGCACCGATCAACCCCTTGCTAACATTTAGAAAAATATTTGTTAGTAGTGAAAGGGATGTCTCAGCTGCGGACACAAACAACTATTCAAAAGCAAACCCACCCACCACTTTTAAAGGCTTGTTTCAATAGTTGAATTATTTTTGTGAATAAATCTTGCACTTTATTCATGAATTCTTATAATCATACTTTTACTTTAATTCATACTTTTGCTTGATCGATACTAGATAAACCACCAGCTTTTAACATGAATACAGAGCAGGACGTTAACTTGGTTAGGGGCACATTCTAAAAGACAAATTAAAAAGGTTTGTTTGGGAAAAAAAAAACAAGTGGAATAAACCTTTAACAAGGGGATGGCCCGATTTAAGGTATTGAAGGTTTTCATCGTGGATAGTTGGCTAACCCCAAACCCATCTGTAAAGTGTCGCGCGCCGATATTTCAATCCGTTTTGCTGTGGAGAGTTAAAACGTGATTTTTGTAGCCCCATGAGTTATGTGTTTGTTAAGATTAATATTGGTTCGACCAAAATGCGGGCAGGGGCATTTTTCGCTTGATTAAGATTGCTAAACAAATTAGTTCGCGCGGGTGGGTGTCCCTAAGATTTCACAGGTAAATGATGATCGAGAACAAATAGTAGCTTTCTTCTGATACCAAAATGTTGACCACTCTCGGTTAAAAATCTGGGGCTTCTGTGGACGAGGTATTAGCAATCGGCCAGGGACCCTTTGAATCAAAATGAGGTATTTTTTGATTAAATTGGTAAAATGCACAATTTACTTTGCACATCCTATACTTTGTTCATAACCTAATAGGCAAAAATTATTTGGGTTTTGTTTATCCCCGCACTTAAAGTAATTCCATTTTACACGCTCGCTGCTAGCCAAAAGCATGCATCACGTGTACATCACGCATTGTATCTGTTTTGCCGCTAGTGGTGCTTGAATTGCAGGTGGCCCGCACTATTCTAATCAATTTGCGCCCTTTGTGAAGAGTCTTGCCTATTTGGGATGATGAACAAAGTATAGGTGTGTTATTTGGTCAAATGAGATGATTCAACATGTTCCTTTGGTTTTTGGAAGAAGATTAGAAAATTTAGGGTCCACCATTACAAAGAGTCAAATGGGATATTTCTATGACCAATGGTTGCTTGGTAAAGAGAGTGAGTCTTATTAGGATGGAGCGTCATAGTATGATCATTTGATGTTGTCATAAGACACTTAATTAGCGTGGCTGTTCAGAAGGCAAATTCAGAATAAGAGTGACTAATAGCCATTACAACATTATTAGTGCTATTATCTCTTTTGTTCATGGTGAAAGAGCTAATCCAATTGTAATTTTGCTTTTCTCATACCATTTTTAAGAAGACAGTACAAACTACAAAGTGAGGGATTATAATGGAACTAATAACATAGGATTTTTTGTGGAACAATCAAATTTACTTTACCCCGATTAAATGATGATTAAAGATGACCCCACCTTTAACTACTAACCCAAGAATACTGGTTGGATTGTAAATGCAGGCTGTCAGTCACCTGACAGTGTTTGTCATAAAAGTCAGACAGAATTTTATTGCGTAAATTTCACATAGCTCGTATCTCCAGCAGTAATAATTGTAATTGGGTGAATGATACATGTGAACCCTTAAGAGTCAGTCATGAAATCTTTACTATGTGCAGTAGATGACTCCAATCGTGTTGAGGATATACCTGTATAAATGCCTGAATGCTGGCATTGTCATGGAACAAATTATGTCTAGCAAATTATTTTCATGTGGGAGCAGGAAAGCCTGTGAGCAGGCCTAGCATGAAGCTGTGAATTCAAAACACTGCAAAATTTTGTATGTTAACAGTCTCAAAAATTAATCCTCATTGAAGAAAATTATTCCACTACATAGGACCTGTGTGTAGTACTTGCCATGAGAGGCTGTAGTTAAAACTGTGGACCTGAGGTGACCTTTGTCCTGAAAAAAAAAACCACATTACTATACAGATCTCCAAAGGACTATAACCATATACCAGTTTTAAGTTGTGCCTAGATTTTCTATAGGCTATTACTGCTCTTCTTATTTGGCTGCATGCACCAGATGCACTGTATTGTAGAACATTGAGACAGGCTTGCCTTGTAGTAGCCTGGAGTAGAGGCTAGACCAGACCGGTAGTCGAGGGTGGGTGCCCCGCAGAAAATCAAATAACAAAAAAATAAATAAATAACTGCAAAAAAATGAAAATGCACAAAACGAAATTTTTATCATATTTTTAAAGATTTTTCAAAATGTACCCCCTTCCAAAAATGTCATGGGCCTGGGCTAGCTTTATTTAAAACCAATGAACATAAAACAAAATGGTAGTCTCTATCTCTCAATATGTTCGAAAACAAGGAAATACAATAAATTTTCTAAAACAATTGGAAATAGGCTACATTGTATGCATATTAGAAACATTTTGTTTACTTGTCAATAGAATACACCATCTCTTTCTTCAATTGCATACAATTGTAGGCAAATGGACATGCCAGGATTATATCGGTTGTTTTTATATAATTTAATAGTGCAATTGAAATGGTCAGTTTTATGTCTTTCATATTGATGTTCCATATGGATTTTTATTGATCGCCACTCGCGTAGTACTGTCATTGGCATGTTGTACTATAATCATATACCGGTATAGTATTGAGCTAGGATTTTGACTGAACTACAATCATAGTGGACAACTGTGATATTGATGTTGTTAATTAGTATAACTGGAATTAATGCTGTTTTCATTTCAACATTGTTTCTATGGGTTTTTCCTCCAACGGATTTTTGTCCCATTCTAATACAACCAAAAGGTAGCGGTTAGTACTCTGCCTAAGTGATGTTGTTTCAAATCAACTGAGGGCAAGTTTGGTTCTAACTCATACAGCCATTTTTTAGATTATGTACTATAAAACAAATATTATTCTTTGCAGTGTCGAATGGTTTTCCAGGTAAGAAATAGGGACCTATATGCATAACTTTATAATAAACAACCTGTGTAATGTGGCTGATATAAAATTAATGTTTGTTGAATATTTGATAAATTTGAAATAATTGCCATTGTTTGTTTTCCAGATTTAGCGACATGCGTATGTAATAAATTGCACGAGGTTGTACCCCTTGCTTGACAATGGGATATTACTACCCTTATTTTTTTAAAGTAAAACATGATTCTTATGTTTGCAATTTATACAGGTCTGAACAGTTTGCAGCTGGTTAGTTCTTGGTTAAAAAAACTACACACTAAAAACATTAATGAATTGGGCAAAAATATTTTTTGCTGACTTTTAGATTTGTTGTTGCATAAGTTAATGTGTGAAAATTAAAACCCTTGTAAAAATTTCTTTCTCCTACCCAGTCAGCTAAATTGCTAATGTTCGTGATCATGTGTCGGTTTTACTTTACCGTCATCTGATCTCCTGTCACTTGAGCAAGTTTGTTTTGATATTGAGTTAGTATGGACCCTCTCATGGGGCGGATACAGTAAAAGGTGATTTTGATTTTCCTTATATTTCAATTAAACAAAGCCTTAATTTTCCTATTGCTCCTATACGAAATTAGAAATTTCACAATATTTGTACCAATGAAATTCCTTCACTTGATCTTTCGTATTGGGATATTTTTTTATGGAAAGCTTTTACATCAGGGCAAAACTCATACTTCCGATTTTTTTAGGGACACCTTGTCTGCACTTGAAACTGGATCTGGCTGGAGAACTTGCATTTTTGTCAACTTATGTAAACTTGACCGAGAGCCCAACTATGATACAAAGATTTGATAATTTTATGTTTGTTTAGCTACATTACATAATTTTGCAAGTACCAAATGAACATATAGTGACTGAGAGGTCCAACTTGCTGTATGCGCAATAACCCAATTGCCATCAAATCTGTTATTTTACTTTGATAACCAGTATTATACCCTGTTCAACACTCTTTATTACACACAACTTATATTTGCTCCTCAGTCGGCTTAACCCATGTGCATCTGACATTTTAGCAGAATGCTTTTTCAATCAAGTTCGTTCATCTCAACAATCATGTACTGTTCAAGGCTTGTTTTACTCTTGCGGCTTGCTGCAAAAATCCTCGACTGTGCCCGTAACGTGCACGGAGACACAACGGCAGCGATCAAGTGAACACAAGCTCCTCTGCTCTAATTTGCGGGTTATATCCGGACAGACTGGAAAATCGACGTCCCTTTTAGTTTGGGCACTCGAATGTCTCAGTGCCACCATTACAAATTACAAGCCGATATATTTGACGGGATAAGAGTTGGATATAACAAATATAGGAAGATTGAATCATCCCTACCAAAAAAAAAGCCAGTCATCCTCTCAAATCTACACATTGATTTTTGTCCCACAATTCATCACGCGCAACATCAGCCTCTAACACCTGTTTACTTTTTTCGCTTTATTAATGTGTTACTATACCTGAAGTCGTTATATATTCAGCACCGAGTCAGACTCTGCCATATCCTGCAGATCCATTTCAAATCTTTTTAACACTGGACTATGTCTGTAGTCATTTGAAAGAAGTATCTCAATCATTCTCTGCTTCCAGATATTAAATGGTAAAAATACAGTACGAATCTCGGGAGCTTCGCGGCCGTTAGTTATTGCTCTCTGGAGAAATCCCCAATGCCGCTTGTTCGTTGTAGCTTCCCAGCTCAACCGCCACTCAGCCTTAGTGTTGAAGACCCATTATAAGGGTGGCACTTATCCAGTGTTTTCCTGGAATTGCGGCCATCGTACTCCGCACAGAGCACAGTGAACTTTGATTTCAACTGTACTGGACACTGATTGACATTCAATAGTGCAAATAATTCAGAGTGTATATTTTGACAAGATTTGAAATGTTTCAGTTGAATGAAATAAGTAAAAAACAATGGCTTATTGTCAATCCAAATGAAAATGTTGCCTGAAAATATATGGAATAGCATTATAGTTGACAAAGATACAAGTCATAATAATTTGCCTTTATTCCCTTTATAATCTTTTTAATAATTAGAGGGCAAATACCAATGACTATATTTTTTATCTACCATATTTTTAAAAGGAAAATTCAAATCCATCACCACCTTTGAGGTAAAATAGTTTTTTTTTGGGGGGGGTGAAGGGCTTATAATTCCCAAATCACCACTGCTAAGTCTAAAGAAACAGCCAAGTTTTTTATTTTTATCCTCCCCCTCCCAAAAAAATCTTATGAAATATTTCTCCCAGTCAAATTGCCCTATTCAGACAAAACTACAGTACAAACAAAACACCATAATCCTGAACCAATTTGCCTGAAAGAAAACCAATGAAGGCTACCTTTTGCCACACATAAATGAAGATAGGTATGTGGGTGCGATTCACTGCAACTCACTATTCATTTCTTACCAACGCTGCATAAGCGCTCCACACTACATGTTTAGTACATTGCACATCATCAACGTACATGGTAAAAAGAACTCCGCCATTTTAAAGAGCAAACAGTCGACCCCCTTGGTAATTATAAGAGCTATGTGGCACATTTGATTGCACGTATGATGGGTGAGGGATATAACGCGATACCTAAGAGGAATGTTGAGGCGAATTTATTTCCGAATGAGCATAATGATGTATCACACAAGAATACTGTAGTTTGTTCCCTATTTGCCTTCTGACATTTCTGCAGGGGCCCTGCCATCACCTACGGTGCATGAATTAACCCTCTGACCACCAAATATATGTGGCGGCACATGTTCATTGGCAATTCCATTGGTAAAAACCCAAAAAAAACAACCAACAAAAAAAAAATATTTATTGGAGTGACCAATTAAATGGCTCGTCTGAATATTTAATTTCATCTTTTCAGGATACGAGACTCAATTCTTAAATGTCAAAGATTGGCTCAATAATGAATTACATATCTTTTGTTTTTTGTAAAAAAACCAATCGGCAGAAAGTTCTCATAAGGGTAACGAAACAAGGGTAAAGAATAAGGAATATTTTTAATAAAAGAATAAAATTAACTAGAATTTCCGCGGTTCTCGGCTTCGTGCTCCTATATTCAAAAATATAAGCTGTGGGCTCCCCATGACCTTTGACCCTGCACGTGACCTTTGATCTCATCAACATATGATGGATCGCATGGTGCCTCTTATGACAAAGTTTGGTTCCAATTGAACTTCAAGTTTTCAATTTTAGATCCATTTTAAATTTTTAGCCCATTTTTCAACTTGACCTCAACATGAACTTGGGACCTTTCAACATGACCTTGACCTTTCACCATGACCTTTGACTCATCACCATATGATGTGATCCCTGTGCACCTTGACAAAAGTTTGGTTCCATTGAATTTAACCTTTTCAATTAGGTCAATTTTAAACAAAAACCATTTTGACAACACAAACACACATGAAAAAACAACATTTTTGACACACACAGACATACACACGCACAACGGATTGCTAAGTGTGTCTGCCAGCTTATATCTGGCGGCCCACAAAAATTCTCTACTCACATCTTAAAAAATGGAAAATTATTTGAGATGAGGTTTAAGATTTTTTTGCAGAGATTTAGCTCTCCAGGAGTATTATGAATTGACGTTCCACTCCCCCCAAAAAAATCACTTCAATCAAAACATGAGACTAAAGGTCGCTCACACTTCCAATGCGTCTGCGGTTTGCAGTTAAAATGAGTTCTCATTTCTCATATATCGATCACTTTCTTCTAAACACACAGAAATGCCTGTTAAATGAATTTAACTTCAATTGCAAGCACCCCAAATGCAGTAGTTAGGTAAGCTGCAGTCGGTAACCCAACTCAATGTAATGCAAATGCCATAAAGCTATGAGATTTCACACCACTAAATAATTGGTCGGGCACCCTCTGGCCGAAAAGTGTTTTGGGAAAAAAGTCAAAAAAAGTGACGTCTAGTTCAATTGAAAAATAGTAGAAACGGAACTTCCTGTGCCATATTTTGTGTTGAAAATTATTTTAAAGGTAAAAATCAGCAAAATATCAAGACAAAAAGGTGTGTGCCGGCTTCTACGAGTAATAAAGTAATAATTTTACACCCACCCAATATGGAATATTTGACTAAAGCCACAGTTCAGAGGGATCGGAACTTCATCGTTGTCTTCATGCGTCAGTAGTTCGAAAACTCCGTTCAACTATTATCTCTTGCTGAATGGATCAGATGTCTAGCCGTCCAAGGTAATGCCTAATGAAAGCACTTCGTTAAATGGAGAAATTTCGTTTTAATTAGCCATTTTGTACATAAACCCATGGCAATTTAATTTGGTGGGGTGTGAAACCTATAGGCGATGTGTGTAGGAAACTCGCACGAAGAAGTTTGTTGACCGCCCTGACCTCTAGTACCTTGAACTTGTTCTTGTCATCTTGGGTTCAAGACTAGTTACAGTGGTTACAGACCACTAGTGTAGCCTGTGAAGCTACGGGGGGTGGGGGGGGGGGTGGGGGGTAAGCTCGAAAATATGAAGAGTTCGACAGACAGGTCAGTCAATCGAGCTGTGAAATACGTGTACACTTGGCTAGCTGAAGCATTCAGATTGCGAAAAAAAGGGTGAGTGGCGAGCTAGTCTACGACAAGGGTGCAAATTCCAGCAGTCCTGGCCTTGTGCAGTGTTATATTACGTAGCCGATTTTGAAGTAGCCTCACCATATGGATAAACATACAGCAGCTTTTGCGACCCTGGGCGGGTTTACACGATGATGGCTGCTCTTTCCAAATTGTGGGGCTATTTTGAGTCATTTTATCAGCTGTAACCTGCCATTTTGTTGACATCCATGTACACAGCTGTCCCAAGTAAACACCCCACTCTATAGCCCCTTCCCCGAAAATAACCGCCCCCCCACTTCATTTCCCAAGGGCTAGGTGCTAGACGAGCAAAGAGTAGGTTATTTTATTTTCTAATTCATAATTAAGGCCAAAGGAAATCAGGCAATGTTGTTGTTTCTCCTATTCTGGCTGTTAGTGTAGCTCCCACGAAATCTCCAGTAGATAGCTGAATATTCATGTTTTAGGACAACATTAATTCTTGTCAGTTCATTAAAATAATGAAATTATTCTCATAAAGATCAAAATTTGTCAATATAGGTTGAAATAGCATTAAGTTCATTGATTTACAAATCTGACGGTTCTGGTAGATTTCACACCACAAATAGATCTGGTCTGGCCCCCTGGCCGAAAAGTGTTTGGAAACAGCTAAAAAAAAGTGACGTCTTAAGTTCAAATTGAAAAATAGTGAAACTGGAACTTCCTTGTCCATAATTTTTTGTGTTAGAATTATTTAAAGGTAAAAATCAGCAAAATATCAAGACCAAAAGGTGTGTGAGGCTACTACTGATTAATTACAGACTAATTTTACACCCATCCCATAGGAATAATTTTGACTAGAAGCCACAGTTCAGAGGGATCCGGGAACTCATCATTGTCTTCATGCTTCAGTAATTCGAAAACTCCGTGGTCAACCTTATGGATTCTTCTTCTGAATGGGAATGCAAGGTTCTAGCATTCCAGTAATGCATAATTTAAGCACTAGTCGCTTCGTTAATGAGAAATTTACGTTTTTAATAAGGGCCATTGTGTAACATAAACCAATGGCAATTTATTTGGGTGTTGTGAAAACCTATGAAGGACCTTAAAGTAAAGAAAGGCTGCTTTAGGGATTTTTGGGTCATATATCAGCTCGTGGCATCGTTCCATCCCTAAATCACTATGCCTGGTGGCAGCCTTATGCCCCCGCCGATGCCCGCGCTTAACATTCAGCAACGCACATCTCGGCGGAAGTGTATTATACGCAAAAAATATAGCATTCTTTAATCCCACAGGCACGAGGAGGATGGGTGCTAATATTTGCGTTCAATTGCTGGTGCTAAATGGCACTTAATGTTGGTGGATAATTTTTTGTCAAAAAATATATGACCCCATACCGTTTTGTTCCTAATAAACGCCCCTGCTCTAATAAACGCCCCCGCCTACGATTTTTTTGGATAAAACAATTCAAGAAAATGAGTTTAAGCTTACCTAATCCCGATTTAATGGCCGTGACTGTCCTAATCCGATCATATCGCTTTGTGCAAGATGTATATTTAAATTAGTATTGACCTGACCTCTGTCGGTCGAAAACATGTCCACTGCTCCGTTCTTTTGTATTATTGGTAATCAGCGAAAATAAGATGTGCAAGTTGTTTTGTGTTCTTTTTTGCTTTCCATTTTTGACTGTATAAACGCCCTCCTTTTGAAAAATGCACCCCCCCGGTGCGTTTATTAGGAACAGTACAGTATTTTTTTGGTTTTATAGAAAGCTATGTGAGTGCGTAACTTATATAAAAAAATAACAGCAAAATTTTGAGTTACCTTTTTTGCTACCCAAAAATATTCACGAATTTTTTTTTTTTTCACATACCTACGGTGGTTAATTAGGCAAATGGTTTACTTTATCATGGTTTTTTTTTATCTCAAAAACTAGACCTTGGGGACCCCCAATTTTTTGCTTTGTTGCTGCAATATCAATTAAACCTATGTATGCTAAGTTTTAATAGAAAATGATGTGGGAAATATGTATGACCCAAACCTCCCTTAATTTCCAATGACAGCATAATACCCAATATGCCATCCTTCCATTCTATGTACCACACTCTTTGTGAATCATGATTATACTAAGGTGAATGACATGTACAATACGGTGAGTTCTGGATGTGCATGAATGTTCAATTGGGCGGCTAGAATGTTTGCTATATCGACATAAGACCGGAGTTTGTGCTATGTGGCTTTTTTTTTATATCAGCTGTAATTTTTTATACGATATAAAATTTTACACGTTTAAAAGAAATAGGACACAAGCTTATGTCGGAGTAACCACACATAGTCCGTATTACGTAGTTTCCCTTCCAACTTGGCTTTGGTCTGGACATCTATAAGGTACTCAAAATCAATTCAGCCACAATTTCCTTGATATGCCTGTATGGTGAATTTAACATGAATTCTGTATTCCAAAAATAACAATTCTAGGATATATAAATCCAGACTCATCTAAAGGAGTTTTAAATCAAACAATTTATTCTGTTTAATAATGCCACCCAATCTTGTATTAAAAACTCACTAGAGTATTTCAAAAGGAAGCAGACATGAATAAAAGTAAAATAACATGATCCTAACAAGCTCAAACATGATCTTCATCATCTTCCATGATGAACTTGCTTGAATCCCTCCCCAGGTATGAGTTACCAGTGCATACTTATCTATATTCCATGAATTTGTCTTTGTGAAATCAAGGCCTACGTCAAGTGTAATTTAACTCAGTATTCGGATAAATCACCGGTTAAGTAACCCGAATTCATTGTACTTGGCGGCATTTTATCAACCTTCCCATTAAAATAAATCCCATCGGCCCATAGCGCTGACAAGTTCCTCCATGCAGCCAATGCGGGATTCAGTCGATATGGGTACCTTCACTGTTGCTACATACAAGTGGTCTACGGTGCACATGATGGGAGCCAAAAGCGGTGAGTAAAAGGCCAAACATGGAGAAGAGGCTCCGGCAGGGATGACACTCACTAGTCTAATTCAACAGTCAAATGTAGACCTGATCGCACGACTAAGTCTAATGTACCTTCATTCAAATCGTATGAAATCTATTCTATGATCTTTGAAATCTTACTAAATCCACTCTACCGTCCCGGCTACTGCACCACCGTCATTAGCTATAGCTTATCACATTGCGGGTAAATCTTACAATTTTAGAATACATCGAAATTCACACATCCACACCTTAAAGGCCGATTCAGAGATTTTTGAAATACAATTTTTTTGTGTATTAATTAAGAATAGTTAACTTGAACAACAGAGAGTCACCAAAATGACCAATTCAAATTTTAGCAGAAACGGATTCTTCATTTTGATGTAGCAAACATGTTCATTTAGTAACAGTGCCATAGATAATGGTGTATACAAAATTGCCAGATCCGAATTTGGTTACAAATTTGTGTGATTTTCATATGACGTGTACATGGATTTGAGCTTAGCAGTGTTACACAGGATTAGTATCTGGACAGCATTATTTAACACAAAACTCATGATTTTTTAGAACACTAAAGGCGCTCATCCTGAAAAATCTCTGATCAGCCTTTACCCCCAGGGCACTACTGCCTATCTATCGGTATCCCAGCACTATTTTTGGATTGGTCACTTGGAAGGTAAATTATCAGCATGAGCAAATCAGAGATACTGTTAAGAATGAGTGGTATGATTTTCCTACTCAAAGATATTGAGCACTAATTGATTGGGTTATCGCAGATTGGCTATCTCCATTTTGTGTCCTGAAGAGCCATCAGACAGATTGTATCATAGTGTTATTGCCCAATGGTTAATACAATTACAGCATGATGCATGCTGGTACGACTTGTTACCGTAAGTTCACCATGCCTCTCCATCATTTGCATTCCGAATTCGTGCACACAATTCGAGACTGACGATGCTTCTTTTTGTAAATCGCATATATTGGGTGCCTAATTCATTACCGTGCCAGCTGTCTATCTCAATTGGAAATTGAAAACTAATGGCCTCTATTTCCTGTGCCACATAATCTGCTGCAAGTTCCATGTTGGGCTTTCAAGTACAATTAGACGCTCATTCCCCGCCTGTTAGATTTGCGTGCCGTGTGGAATTGCCTCGTCTTCATGCCATTTCACACATCTCATCTTGACACCTCTGTGAAACTCTATGTGGCTATTGTCCATCCAAGGCCACGCTCATGGCTGTAATCAACATTCATATGTCATACTTAATATATTGTCTGGCCGATTATCATCTTCCTGGATGTTAATGATCGATTTCAAGAATCATTGACCTAAATGTGCCATCTGTCTTTCAAGGTATTCCAGGTGATTTCTCTTCTCGAATAGTTCACTGCCTAGGCCTGCGGTTGTGTTGATAGTTGATAAATCTTTTTTACTGCTATCTAACAAAATAAGCACTTTTCCCAACCTAGTAATAAAAAAGCAGTCTTTGTTTTGGAACATTTAAATTTATCTTTGCAAACACCTTCAAGTTGTCATACAAATGGCTGCTTTTCATCAGTATTCATTGATGATATGTTACAGTGAAAAGGACCATAAGAGGGGGAGGTGAGGATGGAAAGGATTTCCAATATACCTTCGCCAGTTTGAGCTTTATTTTTTTATAAGCGTAAATATTGAGTAGGAACAGGTTTAAGTTTATTTTTTGTTTTGGTGTGTTTGTGTGTGTCTACCCATTCAGAAGGCAGTATACATGTGTGCTTTTGTTTAAAAAGACAAAAGACTGAAAATTAGACACACACAAGTCATGGAATAAAGTGCATAAAATGGAGTAACACAAATATACTGTAAAGTGTGTGTGTGTATGCATGTGTGTGTGTGTGTGTGCGCGTGCATGCGTGTGTGTGTATGGGCACATGCACATGAGTGTACGCATGTGTATGTGTCTATTTCTTATTGCACATGTGATGATACAAGTTGTGAAAGACCTATTAATTGCATCTGACATTATTTGTAGCACGCTACTGGGCCATGTTTGGTTTGAAATCTCTGTGGAGAGCTACATAATGCAATGGCTATGTTTGTACATAGGACTCACAATCACTCCAGAAAATACTGTTGTTTTAAAATTAACCCTGTGCCTATGGCTACAAGTCTATTGGTTGTTTGAAAACAAGCCATTGGCTTTCCAAAGGATTGATTGCCATCCGATGGCACTGAGGGAGCTATTACAGGAAATTTTGACCTATGGATTTGGGGCATGCTTGGCACTTTTCAAAAATATTGATTACATAATTATAGAGTTATGAAAATGCAATATCCAAAGTCAGGTGAATGATGTTAAAGTTAAAGCGATGAAGAGTAAAAACTTAAAATTTTGACATAATACACTAGGTTATTTGTGTATGTTATACAGGATACCCAAATTAAGACTTTTCCCTATATTCTCAAAACTATAGTGCTTTTTTGTGGAAGTTAAACTTTAATACATCAAGGAAACATAGAGTAGTTACCAAAACCAACTTGTTCTTCTATCAAGGTCTATTTACCCTTGACTCCAAAATATCTTTGCTCTAAAATAATAACATATATGATTAAAACAACACACAATTTAGGAACTATCTTCTGCCACAAATTTCCCTTTCTTGCCATCTAAAACATGGTCCTGTTCCACTTACAGCGTGTACTAGGGTCATGCCACAATGTTTCAACAATAGGGGTTCCCATGCAAAAAAAGTTGGGGAAACCTCGGAGCTAGGATGCAAGTAAGTATTTAACCTTAACACCAAAATCTCCACCACAAATGAAAAACCACCTCCTGAAGGTCTCTTTCCCAGAAAATTTGGCTCTAATTTAGGGAACATAAAATATATTTTAATATGCTTGAAATAAAAATTTTAAAAATACAGCAAGTAAAATTGGCATAATTCCCCTGGGCAAGATCGGCCAGTCTGGAACATGACCTCAGATGACCTTTGGACCTTGTTGGTCCTGACATTTTGAATATCATCCCCACATATGAATGAAACCCGATTGCCACCCTTAAACCCCATGTCTGGTGAAATCAGACAAACTTTTCGAAAAAATGTTGAAAAACACGAAAACCTAACCAAACTAGAACAACATACACATAACACATACGGACATGCTGATTCACCAAAATCCACCACCCTACTGCTTTTCAAGCCAGGGGGATAAAAAAAAGTTACTCCAGTATGATTTATGGGGCAAAAGAAGTTTAGAATAGCACCACCAAAATACTTATTTCTGCTAATTAGCATAAAAACGCCATGGCCAAATTGAATTTTTTTTTCCACCAAAATATGCGCAACTAATATTTATGCAATTACATAAAATTTTGGGCAAAAATAATTTACTGTTAAAACATTGTGTGCATGAAAAACAAAATGTTGGATCCACATGGCCCCCCCCCTTATACACTTTAAAGTGTTAATACTCAAAACACAGAACATTTATTTACAAAAAGAATTTCCTCATCAACTGTTTTGAGCTTAGTTTTATTGCCTTTGTTCATTATCCTTCCCTTAAATTGCAGTAGATGAGCAAAAAGTAAACAAACGACATTCCCCCAGGAGGAATTAATATGCCACAATTCTCAAGCAAACCAGGAACTAGCCAGGCATTTATATTAAGTGACAGCTCAGAACAAATATTGATATAAGTTATGAAGAACACACCACCAAAGATTCACAATATGATGTATTAGAACAGCACACAACTGTACTCGCTACAAAAACATCTGGGAATTTTGGGGAGTCGGAGAGTTAACTCGACACCCCACATGCGATGATCATTATCACATGCGATGATCATTATCTCGCCTTTCTTTCTTACCGGTCGGGCGATTCCGAAGGTATCTTCCATCCCTTGATGATGCTCAGCCTGTTGTCATCTAATACCACCTCCAGAGGGAATTCTGGCATCCATAAACTCAGCAGCTTGTAGGCTGTCTGTCCCTCGTAGGACACTTGGATTTGCACCGACAGTGATCCGCTTGTCTCTGTGCCATCTACGTACACCCGTCTGCAGTGCTTGTCAACCTAGGCGAAGATAGCATAGGAATCTT
>JAMKCH010013795.1:0-24648 GCA_023653785.1 Ophioderma brevispina | reverse complement strand
ATACTATTTCCCTTGAAACATGTTTGCAATGGTCCTCCCCAAGCACTGTACCTTGAACCTCCTAGATGGGTTAATGTTGCACTGAAATCAATACCCTGTAGCAGTGCATTTACTTTACAACATTGTGTGATGGCATGGAACCTCGCTGAAGACACTAGGTGTACTCAGAATGGGGAGTTTCCGTAACCTGACCCATTTGCACATGCAGCTGTTTGACCCTATACAAATTGTCTCTTTTATTTTTAGAACAATTTTAAGCAATGGCGACACAATTTTGACAACTGTTATAAGTAGGGACATGCAAGAGCTATCATCTCCACAAAAATTAGACAAATCCATTGTGGGAATCTTGCCATATAGGCCTAGAAAGGTCATGATATGTATTTTATAGCGCCCTCTTTATGCCCATTCTCCATTGAAAGACGTGGAAAACTAGTAAAAATCATATTTGCCCTCAATGAATTTTCGTAAAATTTACATAGAATGTAGTTAGTGCACTAAATATTACAAATCAGTTGTCAAAAGTGTGTTGCCGGCGATAATTTTTGTTTTATTCTGGTTTTGTCATAATAAATGAGACTTTCAAACATCTGTGTTTGACATACTTTTTTTTCTGACACTCATGATTTTTGGGAAACCCTTCACGGAATAAAGCACAAGTTTATTCCATTAACATTGTTATTAGTTTCCAAATTCATAATGTGTTAGACAAAAGTGTGTCAGACAGGTCAGGTTACGGAAACTCCCCTCAGAATGGATGCTCAGTTTGGAAAGTGCACAAGAATGCAAATAGTGGTGGCAAATATCAAAACATGCAATACCGTACTTGGATGGGACGATATAAGAGCGATGCTGGACTTTGAAGAATGTGAACTGCATATTCTTGGTGAAACTCTTTGATGGATTGGGTGAAATTTCTGCCTCAGGCTCAGAGGCAGAAATGGATAGTAAATGGAAGCACCATATACCAACAGGTCACAAAGTGATTGTTTCAGCTACTGTTGCTGCATTGGAACTGCACCGATTACACCATTACATTGGCTAACATGGACAAGGAAATTACTAAAACGTATGATAGCCAGAAGTATTGAGAAGGCTGATGAACCACATCTGCCTGTACTTGAATCTAACCTTAATAAAGATGTCAGGAAATTGGGGGAGGGGCTTACAATAGGTCACATGATACCTATAGAAGAACAGATATTGGAGTACACGGTGGTTGGGGAATCAAAAACGTCTGTGCTGCAGCATAGTGCACAAATATGTGATGTCTGATGAGACATAGTGGCCTATCTCTTGGTGCCAAGGGGGTGAAGCCCATTCAAAACCAGTCGTACGTGCTGGGCGCTGACATTATTTTTGAATATTTCACGAATATTATTTAGTATGGTGTGTGTATACACACATAATGTCAATTCGATACCAACCAATCCTGCAAAATATCATTGTTGGATGTTGGTGCTATTGGGTGGTTAAATTTTGTCTACCCATGGCCACACAACAAATGAAATGACACGTCAGTCGTCTGCATTTAAATAACACCAACTCAAGAATCATCTTTTCACCTAAGCGTGCATTGCACTTATGAGAAAAAAAGTAATCTGAGCACAATGATCCTGGGTGCACTATTATTACACTGGCTACCTCTACACATCATCAAATTTGTATCACTCTACCGATTTGTGTATATGCATAGCGGCACCCACATTATGTGGAAGAATCGGAGGCAACCATTGCTTTTCTATTGTTGGTACTCTATGTTTTTCTTTTGTGGTCGGCAAACTAAATTGAGACTCGGACGATGAATTTCTAAAGATTACGTAACGTTTTGCCTCTCTATCTATATAGAACCTCTTTGCTTGTTGCAGTCTTACAAGATGTAATTTTCATGTAGTTAAACTGACCTAGGATCGGCGTAGGATGGACAGATAAGTGCAGCCTGACTTAACACGCAGATGCCGTATATATGCCAAATCCCATGAGGAATACGCTGATTTGGGGTTTCCCTACAGAAATCATTTTGGTTCCGAAATTCTTATCATTGTGGGATAGGAATTCACCAACGATGTGGAACTTCATATAAATAAATAGCGCATATTATATATTCTATGGTGTTTTGTGTCATACACGGTTATCACTCCATGCACGCTCGGGTTTAGTGCGCCTCCTTTAAACTACGAAACATTTTGTGGCGGCCACAAATACAAGCAATCAAGAGTACATCCGTACTATGTAAATTTTGTAACATGCAAGTGGTTTTTGGCACAGTTTATGACAGAAAAATTACCGTATTACACAAAACACCATAGAATATAATGCGCTATTTATTTTATCTACGCCCTACATCGTGGTGCATTCCTTCCCCATCATAGAATTTGGAACAACTGCTTTCTCGGTAGGACACCCAAATCCGCATCACCCTGTGGAGATGTTGAATATAGAAATAGTGGAACCTTTCCAAGTCATTCGGTTTCTCCCGTTGTTTTTGTCAACAAGGATGGCTCGAGAAGATTCTGTATTGATTACCACAAGCTCAACTGGGTTACCATGAAGGATGCCTATCCATTGTCGCGTATTGTACTTGAATGTGCTTGAGGATCTGTGGTTTTCGATGCCGGACCGCATCTCCAGCTACTGGCAGGTTGGATTAACTGAGCAAGCAAAACAAAAAGGAGGGTCAATGGTGGGCTGAACGAATAGGAGGTTATGCATTTGGTCTGTGAAACTCACGACCTTTGAGTGCCGGATGGAGAGCTTGTAAGAGCTGCAATGGAACATCTTGCTACTGTACCTAGATGACATATTTTGTCGGCCGCGTCACTTAAGGTGGATGCTGCACGATCGAATTCTTCCTGGAATTTTCTTTAAAATTTGATATAGGGTATTTTCATTGGTGCTGATTCAAAATCTTTAATAAAAATAGGGGGTTACGGACTTCGTTTTCGAGATATTTACGTTATAAAAAACACATTTTTGGCCAAAATTTGTACACAGTTCTATGGGAAATGTGATAAAATGATGCTAAAATCGATCGCAGCAAGAAAACGCTTCCGGGAATTTTTCTAATTTTTTATTATGTCAGGGTCCCAACTACATACGTCACAAAAATAAAATAAAAAATGGGGGTCACGGACTTACTTTTTTCGTTATTTCACCAAATGTGGCCAAAAAAGTGCAAAGTTGTATTTTGGTTTGCGATTTTTCTGCAAACGCGTAATTTTACTTCACGCCTCACGCATCACCGATAGATGCGCGCAAGCGGATCGTTTGCGTAAGAGAAGCGTGTCCAGAATGCATATTATATGGGGTCGCTGATTCCTCCACGCTTGGTTAACTACATATTATATGGAAAGAACACGAGGTTAATCTCCCGCCCTAATGAAAATCGTTTCATCATCTCATTTTGCAATGCCTATACCTCCGCATTCACCTTTTGGCTCTATTATTTTTTACTGCAAACCGTATGATTTGCCCCGGCTTTGGCATAACAGTGTTCGAAGAGGTATGGACTATAGGACCGAACACATCGGAGTAAGCATTAATTTAAACAGTTTGTTTCATTTTTTTTTTCTTTTCACTTTTTTGAAATATTTGTTTTTGCTATAAGGTTTGGTGTCGTTCATTTTTTTTATATTTTTTACTTTTCTTTGATTTGTTTAATGTTTCGGGGCTTTTTTTCGAATTAAATGCTTACCAAATAATAAAATAAGATAAATAACGTGAATAATTAAAAATTAAAAATACATAATACATTAAATAGGACCTGTTTAGCGTTGATATTCGCGGGTAGTTTTTCGAATAACTTTACATTCAGATTTGTTCCAAATGGGAGCTTAGCCTCAACACTCACAACTTCAAAACATAACAGTGAAACTGTCGTAGGCCTGATATACAACTTTCAGCAACAATCTACCCCAATGGCTGCCTGTTCTAAACATTTATACTATGAGCGTTCAGGAAACTCACTCCTAGTAACGCTTTGTGTAGTCCTTCTTTCTCTTTTTCCATTTCTTCTCTCTGTCTTTTAGTTTTTCATATTCCTTTTTTTTTTCTCTTGACATCCCGCCAGTATCGGATAATGGCCGAGAGAATGAATGGAATAGGGCAAGACACCTTTTGTTTGTAAATTTCTCGCACAATGAATCCGCAATATATTACGTAATATTTGCTGCTTTGCGCATTCGCAGAAAAATTCGCGTCATGTCGCGAAAAAGGACTGATTGTGTTTGCTAAGGCTCTAAATCTACTTGGAGATCCTTGCTCTTAACTGACCGTAGACGGCTGTGCACACGATCGTGCAGCATCCACCTTAAGAGACGTATTCGACATTTTGGACTTTTGGGAGAAATTTGGCATATACGTTTTGTACTAACTCGACATATTCAACCAATTTTAAAATCAAAGTGGCTTATAATAGTAAATATTATTATCTAAGTATGACGTATTTACAAACGTTTTAATTGTTCGCATCACATAAAACGAAGTATTTGTCGAAAATCTATACTGCGCAGGCTCATCGCATCGTATCTTTATTTTTGAAGTATTCGCCGCGTCACCTAGTGGCGTATTTGTATGACGTATATTTCAGTTCACAGTAGAGTTAGTATTTTGTCGTTTTCACATAGTGACGTATTTGCGCAAACGCGTCACTTAACGATGTATTTTGTTTTATTTAGCACGTTGAAATTGCTATTTTGTCTTTTCACAAGACTTATTTATTTAACATTTTTTCGCATATCTAAATAAATTTGGAAGGTGATTAGTTAAATATATTTGAAATTAAAACTCTTTCGCTATTTTCCGAAGTTTTAATTGAAATATACTTTTATTAATTACAGTAAATGGGGCAAATTAAAATCGCAAAATCTTCAAAGCCGTTCACGTCGAAATCGTTTTGGAAATAGTCAAGGGCTCCAGGCACCACAGAAAGCCGAAGAGGTTACCGCGAAGAACTTTTTTTAGTGTAAACATTAACAGAATATTTTAAACCTCAGGATTACGAATCTGGAGGTCGTAAAATTTGCCGGGATTGGCAAAAAATGATTTACGTAATACAAGTGACGTCATCAAATTTTGTGAAAAAATCTGAATTTGTGAATTTTTCTGTTTTTGGCATATTTGAATGTAATGCAATTAAGCTTTTCATTTCACTTATTTGAAAGCTATATCATGTTTAAAATTTGAGTTTGGAGAACTTTTAATTTCATTTCCTTCATTTAAGTTTGTACAAATCAGAATTTTTAATTGTGTTTTCTCGAAACGCACTTTCTCTGTTTATTTGGGTTCTAAAGTATGTCTATTTTCTCTGTTAAGCACACATGTTTTATAATTTATGCACATTTTTTAACCTGTTTTCATATACGTGTAGATGTTCTAATAAAGAAAATTTTGGTTTGATTTCAAAATATATTCATCTATGTCGTTCTATTGGCCAAAATTGATGAATCAAAATTTGACTCAATATGCATCACAAACAGATTTTTTCTTTTATTGCTTAAAATGATATTTCTATCAATTATCTTTAGCTCAAGGCACTCTGGAAGCTTGCACTGATATTATTTGCCATTGATGATCGATAGAAAATACAAATTTACATTTATGTCATGTAATAAAATCTAACTAAACTCATTTTTCTCGACTTGTACTTTTTAACACTTATAGCTCCGTCAGACTTGAAAAATTCCACTCAACTTCTGGAATGCTTGGCAACAATTAGTTGTATACATTTGAAACCTTTTGATGCATACTTCAAGGTAAAAGTGAAGAGATCTATGTCACAAATTCACATTAGAACGCCCTCTGGTCGTTTTATTTACAGACAAATTATAAGGTAAACATTCTCTAAATACTGAGGTTATAGTAAATGGTCTTATTTTGTCTTTATCTTATGTTAAACTTATCTTTTTTTCATTCTTCTTTTTTGTGATATTACTAAGCCACTTAAGGATTTTTCCCTTAGAGGTTTTTGTAATAATTTGAACACCATGCTATGGAAAGAAAACAAGAATCTTCACCACCATCATTGGCGTAAGGGAACTACTTTCCTTGTGTAATCTCTAGGTCTTCAGACCGTGTTCACCATGTCAAAAATATTTTTCTTTGGTTTTGCGAAGAAGCTCGAAGAAGGTAGCTATAATGAACTTTCTCTGTGCCTTCCCCTTCTCTGTTGCTGCTATGTAGGTGACACACCTGACTTCGTGTACACACTACGATGCTTGTTTCATCGTCATCTATGTCCATGTTCGATAAGTCCCACATATTTACCAGGGCTACCTGTACACAAGCGCGGCCAATGGTATACTTGACACTGTTTTTCCTTCACATAATAGTATGACCACAATTCGTTTGTAGAAAGACATTTCCAAAAAGTTTTGATACAAAAACGCAAGTTCCCGAAAAAACGTTTTGAAAATTGGCATTTTTAATGCATTATAAGTGTGAAAATTGTACATTCGCGAAGAAAGGCAAGTTTTTGTTGAAATTTGCCTTGAAATTTGCCCCACATATAAGAGATGCAACACAATTCGAGTTTGTGGAAGACATTTCCAAAAAGTTTTGAATCACAAAAACGCAAGTTTCCGAACAAACGTTTGAAATTGGCATTGGTTAATGCATTATAAGGGTGAAATTGTGCATTCGCGAAGGCAAGTTTTTGTTGAATTTCCCTTTAAATTTACCCCACCTGTAAGAGATGCAACACAATTCGATTTGTGAAGACATTTCCAAAAAGTTGATCACAAAAACGTTAGTTCCAGAACAAACGTTGAAATTGGCATTGTTAATGCATTATAAGTGTGAAAATGGTGCATTCGCGAAGAAAGGCAAGATTATGTTGGAATTTCGCCTTGAAATTGCCCCACATATAATTTTTGCAATTTTTCAGGCCATTTAGACGTGTTCCTTTCACCCACACGACTTATATTTCTTAAGCAATTGGCAGAATTTTGGGTTCAAATAGGCTTTCCCATAACAATCTTCCGTCCATCCACCGTTCGACAGATGGGGTTTTGTTAAAATGGCATTAGTTAGCACTACGAAAGACATGCTGGATGAATGCATCCTCTGTCGGTGAAATTTTATTGCTCAATCATCCAAGATGCCCAGGGAACCTCATATCGCCCATACACAAACAAACCTACTCTATGAAGCTGTCTAAAACTAGTCACCGACGCTAGTCACCGATGGCAATGCGCGCATGTGTAGTACATTCTATATATGCAAATAACCATAGGACTCTCGCTATCTCTAGCAAGCCCCCGATCAAGCCACGGCTGAACGACCGAATGCAGTAAATCTGTGTGTACATTGCACGTTGTCATGCAACCATGCTTGACCCTTTTAGTCAAACCTGTTCCGCGCATATACATTATACAGCAATCAATACGCCCATTGCATTTTCCAATTCAAACTTGGTTCCACTGTCCGAAAATAGCCATGCATATTTGCAATGTCAGCGTAGTAGTTTCATGTTCACCCTGCGAGATGTACATTTTGTTCAGAATTTGACCAAGTGACACCAACACAAAGAGTACATCCACTTGTCCATTATATCGCGCAGCATATACGATTATTAGGAGTACTTTTTCAACCCCCAATTTCTGGATTGACTCATGGCGTCAACTTTACTAACATAAAACAACACCAAACTCAGCACCGGAAAGTCTGATTTGAATTTCTGTTTCAGCTTCCAATAGCCGAGACCATCCCGAATTTTCCCATTATCCATTGCGCTTATAATTTTGACCACCTGAGATCTAGGAATCTCTGAACGTCTTGAACACACATTGCACAATTTCCAAAATCTCCCCAAGCTGTATCACAAGTATGACGTCACCATTCAATAATGAGTTTATTAGGCGGCGCTCTTCACTTTGTAATTGTTACGAAGAAGTTTGTTCGTGCCATACAGAGTCAAAAAGAAATTTGTCTTTCTGTTTGCATATTTTTCTTCTGATATACATCCATTGCTTCACGGCATTTGTCATATTTTGGATTGTGATAGTATAAAAAAATCATAAGGGACCATCCAAATTTGCTTGCCTGGCACCGCCTTGAATATTCTTTCTATATAACGCCCTTACCTTCGTCCTGTTGTGTCGAATCTGTCCAGTTGTCGAACCTGTCCAGATGATAGTTACGTGCCTTTGTATTCAACGGAATAAAACAAGACCTCACATGGATGACTGTGCTTTATTCCGTTGAAACACAATGGTGCGTATCAGGCGCAAAGCTACTACTAGTATTTTTTCAGGTAAAATGCCCACTTGTAAAGTAATAATCAACATAGAGAAACCAAATGTCAAGAAATAGGACATAAAATATATTAATGTCGAAATATTTACTAGGTATCAAAATATCCAAATAGGGAAGTCAAATGTCCACTGGCTAAGTCAAATATCCACATAGGAAAACAAACGTCCACTAGGGAAATCAAATGTTATATACATAGTAATTTCAAATGTGTGGATATTCAAAATGGCCACTACTGAGGTGCGACTTCCTCCACAAAAACTACGATTCACATCATATTTTAAATCAATTGTTACCAAGGATCGACCATTTCTCTTCATACATCAATATTTTAAGATGTCTGATGTAATCTCGCCTTCTCTCATGTCAGGTGGTGGCCTATAGGCATTGCGGTGGCCTTTAAAAAACTCTCCAGTTTCCGCGTCCCTAGCCAACTTAGCTTTGGCATACTCCTTTTCAGTCCACTCCGTTATTCCATCTGTCAAAGCTGTTGCCGGACGACTCATCTCTGCGACCTTTTACGGCACCTTGAATGATTGGCTCTCAATCTGTTCCCTCTTCTCATAGTGACTCAAATATTCAGCTGCCTCTCTCTTATAAGTTTTTCTTAATTCAGGTCTAACCAATCTCCCACATGATTTATTTTTTCTTTGTCCTGCCAGATTCCTCAATGAAACCCTCCTATAACACACTCTCAACGAATCGATCGTTTGTTATCACTTTAGTTGGTGGTCAAAGATTCACTTCCATAGGTGGCAACACTGAAGAAGTACCCTTATCAAGCCGCATTTTTAGCTTGTTGAAACTCCTCTAACTCTTCCCGATGGTTTATCAATGTTTGGGTGGCGTCCTGCAATGCTAATCGTTCTTTGATTTCTGGTACTACCGCCCGTGTGTTAATGAGCGAACCAAAGTACTCAAATTCTTGCACCTCTTCGATCCTGACCATCTAAGACAAAGACAGCGTCAGTTTCGTGATGATCCCAAAACCATTATTTTGGTCTTATTGTGTCAACGCAGGCCTTTGGTTTTCACTTGATGTTTTGACACTCTGCGTAGATCCACCAGCTCCTCCCTCAGCTTTCACACACCAGCGTAGTGTCATCACATAGCAATAAGTTTGGTGATCTCCATACGCCCAAATCCCATTCCTCTCAAATGATGTAATATAATGTACTAAATTAAAGTCATTATAATGACATTTTATCCACAATTATTTTCATATGAAATTTACACTGACATGATTGTGTGTTCAACGTTTTTTATGGACAAACAATGTTGAGGCATCCTCCCGAAGAAGTGATAACTCAGTTAGGGAGTGATCACGATGACACTTGGCTAACTGCAAATTTCTCTTCATCTATGTAGATGAGTTGAATGTTTTTACTTCTCCTTCATCAACAGGTTGCATCTGGGCCGAGCGCTTTTCCGTACGTGGACTAGTTCGCTCTGTCGCAATCTGCTCGGCTTATATTTAGACAGCCCAAGCGCTCACATGCTTCACCCTCCTACAGTCGCTTCAATTGGGTTCCCATTGCCCAAAGCATCCACGTTAAATCTCTCTCTTCCCCATAAAGCGTTTCATTCATCCGTCCCGGCCTCTATATCATCTTATTTTCATGTTCGCCAGACTATTCTCTTCTCTCCAGCACTGTTGTAAGTTTTGATGTTCCTCGTTCCCAGGAAGATGGCAGGTGATTAGGCTTTTTCCATCGCTGCTCCCCGCCTTTGGAATGCCTTACCCTTTGAGCTCCGTAACCAAGAACAACATAACCACTTTCAGACGCCAACACTGAAATCCCACTTCTTCCCTAATTTATATTTGTTCTTTCCTTTTCTTCTTAGATAGCGCTTTGCCTACAAAAAAATTTTTAAATGCGCTCTATAAATCTCATTGATTATGATTACTCCCAACTTCTTACACGACAGCTGTCAGTCAACACTTTGCCAATGTTTCGTGAACTCAGATATTCTTCAACAATCTACACTGCCCTATGTCTTATCTCGTCAGTCACAAAAATGCCCGGGGCCCCTTGTATTCACAGGGATATTATGCGTGAAATGGACTTTCAAAAATCACCCTAAACAGTAATTTTCACCGACTAAAAAACAAGCTAAAACATAACCCTAAACAATATTTTTATCTGTTTTATGATACCTTCAACAAGTCCGCAGTGCCTTGATCGGAAATATACCCTTTATTATCTTGCTTTGCTTTAACTTCCCAATTCCCGATTACAATATTTTGGATGATTTTGATCCTGCTTAATGAGATATACATGACAATTTCAGGTTAGAAAACACATACCTTTTTCCATATTTTGCTGTTTTGACACCTAAACGATGTACGCGCGTACATCGCCTGTTGAAAAAAAGACACCCTTTTTACGCGTTTTGTTGTTCACGCGCATAGACACCTTGGAATACAAGTGGCCCCCCCCCCGGGCAAAAATGACACCATCTCTGCATCGTTCTACGGATTATGGTATAGGCAGTGTTCTTTCTGATGTCAGAAGCCCAATTGCAACGTTAATATATCCCAAGCGGTAGAGGCTCATAAAAATTCACTGACTTATCAGCACTGAAATCTCTGTTACGGCCATTATTTGTTTAAATTTTTAGAGTTACTTAGGGTACGTCACTTAGATAACAATTTTCTTATGTGGCTTTTTTTGTTTTCCCTTCTGTCATTTTGAATATCTATTGTGATATCGGTGTTGGCCAGGTTGACATTTGTTTTCGGTTTGGAATCCTATTGGTGGAGATACGGTTGTCCCATTTGACATTGAAATTGCCTCATTTGACATTCGCCCTATATTGCGGACATTTGACTTGAAAAAACCGCGATAACTGGAAAGGGTTCGAATAACAACATACCGTCTATTGATTCATGAACATGTACTGTTAATGTCGATGCACTTCACACTTAGTGCATGGGGGGGGGGGAGGAGTGGGGGGTCCATGTGGACCAAGGATTTTTTTTCACTTATGTAATTGCTAAATATCAGTTGCGATATATTGTTTGGTGGAAAAAAATCAAATCGGCCAGATCGTTTTATACTCATGAGCATAAAAAGCATTTTTGTGGCACTATTCAAGATTGGTTTTGCCCTGAAATCGTAACATCGTTTTTGAATTTTTATTTCATCAATGTAAGTGTGTAAATGAACCTCCTAGTATGAGTCCGTTGGAGTGATTGCTCATTTTTTGCTACACGTCTTAAATATCAGTTTTGGACCGCGATTTTGAATCTGTATACCGATTTTATTTTTTTTCCCTGTGATTGTTGTGTTTGATATCCTCTTTCAATGACCATAGTTTTGATTAAAACAAATCCAACGGCAATGGTTTTATGCCAAACGGGAGTGCAGAAGAACTTATGCACCACGAGACACGGGGGGAAAAAAAAAAAAAAAAAAAACCCCCAATTTCCAAATATAAAGTGCCCCCATTTGTTAAAAAATCCGTTTTTGTACTATTTTGAAGGCTTGCCGTGTAGTAGATCCACCTGAAGTGAATAAGTAAGCTGAATACGCCGTCGTTATGTAATAAGAATTATTCAGATGATGAGTATAAAATTTTTGTCGTGCACGACAACAAAATCAAATCATGCTTTTCTATGGAGACGATTACGATAGAAGACAAGTTCAAAACATAGTTTTGATTTGTTTTTTACTTACCGCAAGTTCAAATTGATAAAATCCTATCCTCGAAAAAAACCCTCCTCCCTTTAACTTTTGCAAACTTGTCTAACATTGAAGAATAGCTAGCCCCACATTTGTAACACATCGGGATACAAAAGGCCTAACTATGTAGACAGCAGAGGGGGAACGATTCTAGAGTGCCGCAAAGGGTGGCTTAAGTGTGTGTGTGTGTGTGTGTGTGTGTTTGAGTTTTGGGGGGAATGGGGGGTCAATACAAAGATTACACATATCTATTATGGCGTCCACAATGACGTCATAAGTGTCGGAAAGTCGGGAAATGGGCTTTTCCGCAGAAATACGCAAAATCCAATTTCATTGCTAGCAAATATCGGATTTTCATGCGGTTTTCAGCTCAACATTACAAACAATTTGACTAGTTTTACATAAACTAATGTACCATATAAATATTTCTAGGGTGGCAACCACCCCCCCCCCCACCCCCCTTCGACTTTTGACGGCATGCCCTAACTCCCGTGAATGTGCTACCTTATATTCACTAAAATGGGGACCGAAAGGACAAGCACATGATTAAAGGAAGTCTTTTGTCTTTTTTAGTGCACCGGCGCAAACTTCAATGGGGCTCCTACCCACTTGGTAAGATGAGGGTTAGTTCAGGTAAGAGAACGGCGAATAGCATAAACTAGTAAGTTCAGAAATCAAAGCTTGTAACAGTCTAGACACTGTTTCAATGATTTTGTAAATTGAACTTTGAAATTACGAAGTATTGCACAGTGTCTTAGACACTGCGGTAGTACTTTGGCTATGGTAAACAACAGAGGGCGTCCTAGTATAAGCATATTTGACATGATAGGTCACATTTGTTCCCCTAAGGTATACCTAAACCCTTTAAACCACTGCCAATACTTTATAGTCACACATTCAAGAAAAGCTTAAATACTTAAGGTTCATGGGCGCAAAAAGTGTTAAATTATATTCGAGAAAAATGGCGTTTAAATTTCACTTTATATTTGACAACAATGTAAATTAATATATTCTTCGTTCATCAATGCAAATAATCACTGAAGCTTTAAAATTTGTCTTGAATTTAAAGATAGTTGGTGCAAGATATCATGTTAAGCAATAAAAACAAAATCCATATTTTTTACAACGTTGCGCCAATTTTGGTATGACGTCATAAATTGTGGTCAATAGGCAGCATAACTGTAATATATTTTGAAAATTAAAAGTAGGTTTTTTTCCTAAGACACCATATGTAGTATGAAAATAGTGAAAAATGTACATAAATTATCAATTAATGTGCGTACCAAAAAATGGTCAGGATTTTAGATCCCGGAAAAACAGAGAAATTGCGTTTTGAGAAATTTCGCAGTGAAACTTTTTATTTTGTACATGCGTCAATGGAAGAAATAAAAATTAAAAGTCCTCTAACACAAAAGCAACATCATAGAGCCAAATAAAGTTGAATATAAAGCCTGATATATATTCTATCAAAATGCCGAAACTAAAATTGTAAAATTTAATTTGTTTCACTAAAAATTTAATGACATCATCTTTATTGCGTAATTTCTATTTTTTTGCAATACATGCGAATTTTACGACCTCTGGATCCGTAATCCTGGGGTTTCAAACTATCGATATAGGTAAGTTGATTAAAAAAAGTTCTCTCGAAGTAACCTATTTTCAATTTTAGCGCCCTTTTTTAAGTTGGAGCCCTGAGTAAAAAAAAAACTCTTTGCAAGGATTGCTACCGTAGGGCCGTAGAGGGTACTGCCAGGAGACGTGCCGGGGAAGACCGCTGGCAGCCTCCAAGTGTTTGTCTAGGTGTGGATGTTTCAATGTGGGGTGTGTAGGGTTAATACCTGTGGTCTAGACATCTTGTGAGTTATGTTCTGGCCGGACTTGTTCCTTAAACTGCTGGAGAACCGGACCGATACCATCAGGTGCGTTTTTCTGGGGGGGGGGATAGGGCTGCTATTCAAAGGTTTTCACACTGGTTGATATCCTGACACTAGGCTCAGCATCTTCAGTTCCAGCAATTGTATGGACAGCGATATCCTCCCATCTAGGGTATTGTCCATACCTTGGCGGATGAGAACAAATGTAGTTCCAACGGCAGAGGGCGATGAGGAGAAATCCCACGGCCAATGGACAAACAACCTAATTGCTGCTTTAAAACATGACAAGCACAGGCGTATGAGAAATCTTGAAAGTCTCGGCATCAGCTTTCACGAGAGGGGCGAACTACAATTTAATAAGTAGACCTCGGCTGCTGCTGTTAATTTCCGGAACACAAACAAAAAAAAAAACCCCCCTGTTCCAGGGCCAATCCCGTGCAGTTTTTGCCAGAACTTGAATAAAATAATTTCTGGCAACAATTTGTGAATTACGAAATCCGCAGAAATTACTCAAATAATACTTCGAAGGTAGCTGGACAAACGTCCAAGGATGACTCTATGACGGACAGTGGACTCGGCCACACTCAACGAAACTGGCTGGCCCTTAAGAAAGCCTCTAGTCTAGCTACTTCAATCCTCTCATTATTTAAGGTCGACGTACAAGTGCGCACTTTGCATCACAAGGAAAGTTACCTCAACTTTTCACAAGCTGCAACGATGTAGGACTTTGACATTGTTGGTATTCAGGAACACTGCCTAATCCCAACATCACCACTTACGAAGTAATGGTCAGACGCACAAAAACGGGTAACTCCGTTCAGGCTCTGCTACGAACAGAGAACATGGAGGGGTCGGATTGGCCATGACCAAGCTTGTCCACAGATGCCTGTTGAGTGTACCATCAGTCAGCCAGCCGGATCCTCACAGCTACTTTCCATGGTAGTCACGGCTCACGTAACAACTGTCTATGCTCCAACAGAGTCAGCTAGTGTAACAGACAAGGACACCTTTTTGACTACTCTCAAAGAACACCTTGAGACTGTAAGAGGCATGGATACCCATCTACTACTCGGGACTGTTCAATGCCAAAGTTGGCAGATACCCACCCACTGTCTAACCGTGTTGTTGGTCCTCACTTTTACCATTAGGAAATAACCCCCAATGGTGAGAGGGCTTTTTTCACACTTCTGTCAAGATTACCAGCTCGGCCAGCTCAGGCAAAGATTCCCCCAACCAGCAGCCGTCTATGGACCTGATGCACCCAAATTGTTCCAATCCCAGCTGAGACCACATCATAGTCAATGCAAATGGTGTAATTCTTCTCCATAACTGCAGAGCCTACATACAACACTCTGTGGAAGCTTGAATTCTGATCACAGAATACGCAGCATCCGTCTCAAATCCAGCCTTAGAACATCTAAAAAAGGGAAACCTGAGACGACCAAGTTTTGACTGGAAGAAGCTACAAATCCTCAAACACACAACCAATTCATATCGACTTTGCAATAGGTTTCAGATCCTTCAGACTGGACTCATCTGTGTCAAATCACTGACTGTACAACCTAATTGAGAGCCGTTGAAGCACAGCCAAAGAAGTGGTTGGCAAATGCAGCCCCTGTGGAATGCCTTGCTGTGTGTCTGAGAACCTAACGGCTGAGATCAGGAGCGATGACAAGGCAAAGAAGAAATTCCTCATTGATAGAACAACCATTCAAGGAATGCATGGCGGAATCTCAATGTAAGGCTGAATGAATCATATAAATCTGATGAACTGGCCAACTCAACAAAAGATGGATGACTTGAAAGTTGCAGATGAGAGGGTGCAAGTAATACAACGTGGAAATTATTCACGAAATCTCTGATCAGGATAGAAGATCTCCACCAAAGTCCAAGAAAAGGGATGGTACAGCCCCATCAGTGAAAAATACTTCTTGATGAGTGGCGGCCATACTTTAGGCTCTCTACTCACACGATACTGGTGCCCACCAACATCTGACCTACCTTCTCCTGCTGCTCAGGACCTTCCTATAGGCCAAGACCCACGCATCCCCTCGAAGAAACCACAACAATCAGAAGAAACACAACAAGGGCGCTGTGAGTGGACAGTGCACTACTCAGAAGCACTCCCAGAGTGGTTGGGGGAGGTAATGTTTGCAGTCATCCCAGTTGTGGCTGTTGAAGTTTTTTCACCACTCTTACACAAAACCCCCGAACAGTGGATCCCTAAGCTCTCATTGTTCCTTGCCTAAGAAGGGCCTCCGAATCTGCATGAATGATTACGAGGATTACCCTTGATGTCAGCTGCGCAAAAGTCTTAAACAACAAAATCCGTTAACAGAATACGAGGCATTTTGATCCTATACTAAGATTCAACCAAGCTGGTTTTCTCCCAGGTAGAAGCTGTGCACAGCAGGTTCACATCCAAAGGAGAATCATGGAGGCTTTTCAGAGGTATCAACTCCGGCACTCACCACACCTTCATTCGATTTAAAGAAAGCCCTTTGACTCGATCAAGAGGAAGGTCATGGTCTCGGTTCTTCTGTTCTTCGGCACTAGGTATCCCAGACCGGTTGGTAAAAGCATAGGCGGTTCCCTCTACAAGCAAATTCCAAAGCACTGTTATGGTAGATGGAAATATCTCGTAGCCTTTCCTCGTTTCAAACAGGGGCACTCTGCAGGGCGATGTATTAGCTCCCTTTATATTTCATTGTGCTGATAGACTACTTGCTGCAAAAGGAACTAAAGATACAGATTTCCGGGATTGATGACACATCCACGTCAGTCCAGGATGTATCCAGCCAAAGTCTTAAAACTACCTAGATTCGCTGACGATATCGTCCTACTGGAGTTTTCAATCCCTAGAGCTCAAGCACATTTCTCAAGAACAGCAGCTGCAGCTGAGACTTGGGGCTTATCATACAGTGTGGGGGCAAAGACAGAGTAATGACTACCAACACTGCAACCACTCCAACTGCTTAATACAGTTTGGCGAGTGTCATCAACCATGTCCTCCTCCGACTGTCAAATATCTTTGATTGTTATTATGGCTATCCAGTTCTAAGGACCTTAACAACGAAAAGCCCTTGCCTGGCATCATTTTGGAAGTTGGAGCGGAGCGCATATGGAGAATTCAAAGTATACCAATCGAAAAGTACGCCTCTTCAACACAACATGCTTGACAGTATTTTTATGGCTGCCAAACTTGGGTGCTGACAACATTTGGAGAGTAGTTCAATTCTTTCGCAAAATGTGCTACAGATCATTTGAACGTCACAGCGCACTTGATCGTTTCCAAATGCAATATATGCTGACTACAGTCCGGAGCCTCTGATAAACCGATTAAGACTGAGACAGCTTACTTTTCTGGGTCATATTCTAAGGATGGCTCAGAAGGGAGAGCTTAGTAGTTATATGCTTTCTACACACCACCAGTGGCAAAGAGGAAGCCCGGCCTACATATAACATCATATCTCTCTACAACCTCCAACAGCTCTGGGGGGATAAACAACATGTATGGCCACCAAGGCTACTCCAACTTGGCCCAAAACAGAAGAGCTGGAGGAAACTTGCGATCGCCTGCTTCGCAGTCGACTGATGATGTGGCGTGATATCGCTCTATACGCAAATCTTGCAGTCTGTTTCCGGCACTTCCCTATTCCTTTCTTGGTTGACCTTCTGGTACTTCTGGTTCCCGGATGTCGTCCTTTGTCACGATGTCCTCCTTGCCACCGTTGTTCCCTGTGTCACATCCTTAGGTCGGGACCTAGATTGGCATCTTGTGTGAACCACATCCCATTGTTAACCACAACAACAGTCCTACACTAAGACCCTCAACTTTCTGGCCGAGGGTCCTTCCTCAACGGCTCACGAACCCTACATGTTCGCCATCGGCCACCCCTGCTGCCATAGCGGGCACAGGGTAAGGAGTGGGGAAGCGGGGACGGGATAAGACAAGGAAGATGTGAATGGTGACAAAAAGATTACTAGCATGAAGAGTGGTGGGTGGAGGGAATGGGACGATGGGGGTGGGGGGGGGTGGGGAAGGCGAGAGCCTTCTAGGGGGGGGGGAGGGGAAAAAAAGATATATTGAGGGGAAGGTGGGGGAAGGGGGGGGAAGTGGGTGAGGAATTGAAAAACAATATCCAACTTCGTGACCAGCTGCTCCTTAAGCTTCATTTATCACGATCCTTGGTTGATAATGATTTGCCCTTATCGACCTGCAGTGAAACTACATTTCCACCGATTCTAACTGTAACGATTGAAATTCAATGTCCATTCGATCTCAGTAAGAAAATCCATCCCTAACATGCTCTAATTCTTAACATTGGCCACTAATATTCACTACATTTGACGTTCCCACCCACTGTTCCTTCCATCAAGCTTTCCCAAAATTTCTACGTCTACTCCCATCTGCCTGAAGTAATTGCACGCTGGCAGGTTCCACTTCTTGGTCGCTGCTCTGAGGGGATATATGATATACTTCCAAAGTTAATATAGTTTCTGCACTTCCGTGTCAATTCGGAGCGACAAAAATCACCTTACACTTACAAGGGCTGGAACAAACATTTAAATTGAAACTATCCCCTCCCCTAGCTTCTACTACTGCTTCTATGGTCATTAATCATTACGATCTCGTCTCTCTTTCCTGATTCATGCCTTTCATTGTCCCTGCCTTTCCCATGGGCCGCTGGATCGGCCTGTTCTCGTTTCCCGATTCTCCTTGTTGATTTTTAACCACAATTTCCTTCCGCATTTTCCATATGGGCTGCTTTATTACTACAATTCCAGAAAAGATGGCCTGACTCCCCCGCATCGATAACATAACCTCTAGGGGCAGTTCCGAGAATAAATGCTCTGCGCTGCTGAACAACTCTAACAGATTTCCTCCTGTCGGCTTGCGTGCCAACGGTAGCCCAGATGGTGGGTTACTACGACCCCTGGGTCAACCTCTCTGTCTCTGTTGCTCACGAGAGCGATTGTGGCTTGCCTCGACAACACACTTCGTTCTATTCTAATAACTGACTCCTGTACACGGCGCCACCATGCCTCTACGCAAGCTTCTAGGCGGGCATCGATCATTGCCTGTAATTCAGCATGGTCTGCCCGCGGCATCCTTCTCCGCTCTCAGTACTCCTCGCTGCAAGTTTTGTTTCGTCCTCTATTCTTCTCAGAGCGTAGAACACTCGACTGCCTCTGCTCCTCTGATGGCTTCCCAATGTTCTCATGTTGTGATTCGGAAAAGCATCTTTCCGGAGATTTGGGTCAGCAATTGCCCGTTTGAAATACTCTTCGCGATCCTTCCTCTCTCCTTCCTGTTTTCCTAAAGATTGGGCTTAAGGGGGGGGGGGGAGTTTTTTTTTTAATGGTTTCAAATGTATTTGAAAACGATTTTTTTTAATTTTCCTAATAGTGGTATATACAGTTTACATCATATTGTGCCCATGTCACAAAGTTTTAAAATCCATGTGAATTTTTGCTCTGGTTTACCATGGTAACCACGTAAGGCCATCTCGATTGGCTAAACACTAGAACGTATGTAACTAAAAAACTAACTAACATGCTACGGGACGAACTTGGGTGACATGTGCAGGGGGTAAATCCGCAGTGACCATGAAGCCGAATATTTAATATCGTTGCCATGGCAACGACATCGACCAATCGCATAATTTCATGGCGTAATTTGAAATTCGGAACACATTTTTGAAAATCGGCCTTCATGTGCCTTACCTATATTTGCTAAATATGTGTGCCAAATTTCATGTTCATAGCATGTTGGCGGTCAACACGTTCTCTAGTTTTCGTTTGTCTGTTTGCGTATTTTAACGAAACTAGTTATAGACCTCGAACTTAGACAAATTGAGGGCGCTTTTATGTGACTATTTTACCATTTCATTTTTTTTTTAATTTTGGATTTTTAATTATTATTTAAAGAATCATCGAAATATGTGCATCCATTGTCATGTAATTAACGTATTTAAAATATTTTCTTTCTTAAATATCGCAGGGTGAGAAACATAAAATACTAAAAATCACTTACCAGTGATTTTAATTACTTTAATATGGAAAAGGTAATATGAGTATTTATTTCTTCGATTTAGCCAAAAATAAATGCGTTAAATAGTTCATAAATAATAGCTTTAAATTATCTTAATATAACCCTTTAAATTTTTACATGATAAAATATAGGAGATGAATTGCTTTTGGCAATTTCGCGTACACTGCTTCACTTTGATCATCAATAGCTTCAGGAACCGAATGTCCATTGCGATCGAATAAAAGCATTTTGGTAGATTACAATCTACACAAGTTTAGCCATTTCCTTATCTCATTTTTCTTATTAGAACAATTTTGTATCAGTTTCATAAAACCCCCATACCCCCCTTAAGGCTGTCAGTCGTGATATCTCTGACCTTAACTATAGAGACTTTCCCTGGTTTTTCTGTTCCCGTCTATTAGTTCTCCTAAAATAATTATCAGGGTACTCTTACTAGGTCGCGACTCTTTCGACAATCATATCCCCAACCTCCTCAATAAGATCAATCTGTTTCGTCCACCTTCGTTTTATATGCTGAGGCGCTGACAAGGTAAATAACTGAAACTTGCTTCCCTATCATCCCCCTTGTTATATTGTTTTTGCATGCCTCGAATGCAGAATGAATCCTTCCATGGAGTTTTTCCATCAACTCAGGGTCATCTCCTTTCTTTCCTTTCTTTGGCTTTTGACCAAGTGTTCCGCTTCGAATCCTTGGGAGTTCTAACCCTACTCTTTCTTCAAATGTGGGAGCAATGTCCAATCAAGCTCTCCTTTCCTTCTCTAATTCTTTTTGCCTCTCCGCACTCTTGCTCGTTTTGATCCTCGTGATGGAGATGAGTCCTGTAAGTCATATCACTCCACTACCACCATCATACCCAGCTGTGAGAGCTTAGTGGTCTCGATCCTGCCTCGATTGTAAGAGCTTACATGTTATCCTCTCTTCCATTTCCCTTCGGGTTCATCCGCCTATTTCCCCCCCATCAACCTTCACCTCACTCTCTTACGAAACCTTTCCAATCGAAGCACCCCATCTTCTACTTCCCTCTCCCTTCTTCGTAATCTCTGCCTAACCAGGCTCTTGTGTATCCCATGCCTCGCGCCGCTCATTGTATAGAGCTCGCTTTCTTTTCTCTCCTATTTTTTCTTCGTGAGCCCGTTTTATATTATTCCTCGTCCTCAATTCTGGCCCACCGTGCCTCCTCTCACTGTTTCTCCATTCCTTCTCCCGTAGGTCAGCTTCCCATGACTTCTTTTCAATCGCTGTAGCTCTGCTCCATTTTTCTTGCACTGTTTGCTCTCTCTCTCTCGCTATCTCCCTTTGGAGCTTCTGATCTTCAAACTCCCTAATACGGCGTTCTCGCTTCCTTATCTCCTTTTCCCAAGCAGCTCTTTCAACAACAGTGTTCCAAAACCTGCCCTTTTCATCCTCCGTTTCTAATGTCAGTTTTTCCCCTCATTCTTCCCTCTTCCCTTCCTGCTCTCTTTCTCCTGTCCACCCAAATTCTCTATCCTCTCTCAGTGCCCCCTGCATCCGTCTCCTATAATCTTCCTCAACCGGCTTTTGCTCACCCTCAGACCTCCTGTCACTTCGTCTCTAGGTTTCAATTATCAAGAATATACCTCCTCTGCTTGCTGCCTTCGCTCTCATTGCCTCCTTCGCCGCCGTAGAAAACGTTTCTACTGTATTTGTTTCTCATCCCCTCTCTCTGTAACTCCTCAATTTCCGTCTCCTTGGGCTGTGTACTCGCTATGTTTTTAAACCGCAGGGCGTACGCAGGATTTAATTTTGGGGAGATGGTGCGGGACTGCGAAAAAGTGGACCTTATTTTGGTAAAATTGGACCTTAACCTCCTCCCCCCCCCAAGTTTTCTGTGCTTTTTGAACAATCTCGTCAATCAGAAATTGGACTTTCTTGTCCAAATTTCTCTTCATTTTTGGACTCTTTTTTTATGCACAAATTCACCAAAAAGTTGCCTATTTTGTCCCTTTTGTGGAATGGGGGGGGGGGCCCGCACACCCCTGCATACGGGCCTCTCAGATTTTGAAGAACCTATTTTAGTTCCATTCTCGAGGGTTCCATATTATAGAGGACAAAAAAGGTTTCCTCAAGTGGAAATTTACTCTTTCTTCTTAGAGTGTACATTTGGGAAGGATAGGCCAAAAAAAACCAGTTTGTCTCAAGAAGAAATGTGAAAATGTCAATGAATGCGAATGCGTTTTTTTTTCCTTTAGAAAAATGCTAAGTATGCGAAAGGCGGGATTTTATATAATTGCAGTTTTGACCCACTCTTTTTTCATTTTTTTCATTTATTTTAATCATCCACTAAAAACATTAATGAGTACAAACCTAAAAAATTATGCGGTTAAGACCATTTTAAACAAATGCGCGAGGTCTTCTGAGACAACTTTTTTCCTTCTGGGCCTATTATACAAGTTTAAGGCTGACCTCAGGATTTTCGAAATAAATATTTTTTTTAGTAATATTTTAATAATAGTCATCTAAGAACTAAAATATGTTACCTCAATGCTCAATTCCAAGGTTACAGATGAATCGGATTTTTTCCCGGCGTTTTCATGGCAGTACACAATTTTATGTCCAGTATACAGTGGCCAATAGGAGCCGTGTATAAACAACATTTCTCCGGAAATCCGGATTTTATTAAACAAAATTGTGATTTTCTATATGAAGGAATTCCATTCGAGCAGTGATGTTCAATGGATATAAGCATTATGTTATATGCAAAAAAAACACAATTTGTTTGAACATTGAGGGGCCTCCCCAGGGAAATCTCTGAGTCAACCTTTAAAATAGCATACGCACCAGCCCAATGCCCACGTGACTTCCTGGTTCATTGCCTGCCGGGATCCTAAATATTCGGGGGGCCTGTGGTTTTTTGCAATATATAAAAAGAAGACTAGCGTTCTGCCAGAAAGTATTTTGATACAGTCGTGATCTGGGCTCGGTATAGAATACTTTAGTTATCGCTAGTTTAGCTGTATACCAGCCAGCTAATATGCTGTTAAGTTTCTTTTTTTTAGGTAGCCTGGGATTTGAAGTTCTTATAGCTTCAATTATAGTTGTATAGCTTATCACGACTAAGCAAGGATCGGTGGTTCGCGTGTCACGTCGTCGGCTATATTGAAGTATGTTGAATTCTGCACAATATTCCCATGTGTTTATGGTAGAGCAGAGAAGATGAGCAAAGAAGGAGATGGCTCGATTGTGCAATCCGATTACTCAGGATTACTCTCATTCACCAGCTCATTGTTTAGGAAACTTAAGGGCCGCAGCTCGATTATTGGATCTTTGAAGTAATGTGCTCAACCGCCTCAAGCTTGGCCGGTCGGGAAGTTTCACAACAGCCTACCAATTGACAACTGGTAATGGAAATGTTTAGGCGGATTAATGAAGGTGTATGTTAATGTTCACCAGCAAGTGCGCCCAGTCTTTGGTCCAAGCGAGTTGGATTTAAGCCGTTTGAGATGAATAGGCGGTTTAACAGGTTATCTCAGTAGCAGGTAGAACCATCTCCTTCTTTCTCATCTTCCCTGGGTAGAGATACAAATTTAGATATGATCATAGAGCTAATAATAGAGCTAGAGCCAATGATTGAGTAAATTCTGGCTTGATTAGGTCGCAATGCAACCCAAAAATAAAAGAAATCAGACGCATTCTTTAATCGGAATTGACGTTTTCTTTATGGAACGCTCTATTTTAGGTTTCGAAGAGAGTGTACTTAAGTCTTAAAGGCACTATAAGGGAACTCTGAAAATAAAAAGATGTGAAATTTCAGGAATAGCTTAAAAAGACGAAGGATAAGTCTGTACCAATTCTCATAAGTCACTCTTTCCAACAAGAATAACAGAAAAGGACAAAAACGGCAGTGTTCAAAGAGGACTCTCATTCACTTACGTGTTGTAAGGAGTCCGTCGGGACAGATTACTAATATATCGAGGTTTTGTCCTTGTTAGGTTGCATCTGGACTTATCATTTTCAGGGAGATGTTGTGGTTTGTATATTGTTACAGGGAATGCAGAAAATATGATTTTTTATGATTTTTTCGATATGATTGTGGCAATCAACTGCGTGCCTTTAAAAACAGTGTGGCAGCAGATTTACTGAATTCCAAATACAACTCAGATAAAACTACTCACCCAAGTTGTTGATAATGTCCTTATAATACAAATCATCGGCAATGATTTGCAAAAAAAGGCTTAGACATAAACAAAAATATACAGTTTGCTTTCACAGGTTGAGTAATGGCGCTAGTATTGCCTCTTGTGGTCACTACTGTGGAACTATACAATATATGGAAGGATTTCCTCTGAATTTGTTATATTCAGAATTACTAATATGAATTTTATGCATCTATATGATAAAAAGACCTTCTCAGGTACGTGTGTGCCTTTTACGAGCGAGGATAAGGTAATATGAAACAATTTTATTAATCGAATATGTGCAACAAAAACCTTTTTTTTCTTCGGAGACGATTCATTTAACGGCCTACAGGTTATTGTATAAGGAAGTGCTTATACCGTTGATGTGAGTTACTGCCCAAAATAAAAACGTTTCATTACGGTAGAAGTTCTTTTACTAAGCTTTGATGGATTGTCCTCCTCCGGATATGGGTCATTCTCCGAGAAAGTAAACCCCTTGGACAACAGAATGAATTTGATCCATGTGTACCTATATGCAAATTTGGTCATATAGATATCTGTGAGAATTACAACTTTGTATGGGGCAATCTAGTCCTGCTAGAATGACTTCGGCTCTGATGTGTACATTCAACTTCTTCGTTAACTT